>WSYH01000650.1:145150-173339 GCA_036426205.1 Ascaphus truei
TTCTCTTTAGCAGACAGAGCAAAAATAAGGTTCTCTTTAGCAGACAGAGCAAAATAAGGTTATCTTTAGCAGACAGAGCAAAAATAAGGCAGCTACTCTTTTGCATGCAGGAGCCAGACAGTTCATAAACCATGTACTTTGCAAACACACCTTGTATCAGTAATCTCTTCAGTAACTCACTCCTGTCTCCTGACCAGCTAGCTGCATGTGTGCACATCCTGGGGTTTTTAACACACCTTGATTAGGCAGCTGGGATTCAACTAATTGCCATGAGCTTCCCAGCTGAAGTTAACCTCATCACTGCTGCACTGCAGACTAAACATATGTCTGCCAGGCATATAGCTGGTGGCTTTTATTCACCCTGTCACATTCCTCCCCTGTTAGTGTGTGGCTGGGGCTACGCACGGCTGAAGCCCGACCATCCACCCCTTCTCTAGAAAAGAAATCAGCATTTGCGTTCTCTTTTCCAGGCCTGTGCTGAATCTCAAATGAGAAGGGTTTGAGGGCCATATACCACCTAGTTAACCTAGCATTGGAATCTTTCATACTATTTAACCACTTCAGTGGAGCATGGTCCGTCACCAAAGTAAAATGGACTCCTGCCAGGTAATGCCTCAAAGCCTCGATTGCCCACTTTACTGCGAGGCACTCCTTCTCAATCACTTAGTAGTTTTTTTCCCTCAGGAACAATTTTCTACTCAGGAATAGGAAAGGGTGTTCAACTCCCTCCAACTGTTGTGACAACACTGCCCCTAGCCCTATCTCTGATGCATCTGTTTGCACTACAAAAGGGCTGTTGAAGTCTGGGCTTCTAAGGACGGGACCCTCTGATAGACACCTTTTTATGTCCTTAAAGGCTCTCTGACACTCCCTTGACCACTTGTGTAGGGGCACACTTTTTTGTGAGGTCCGTTAAAGGGGCTGCCACTTCCAAGTAGTTGGGGATGAACCGCCGGTAGTATCCTGCTAAACCCAGCAGAGAGCATACCTGCGTTTTTTGTTTGGGGGGTCGGAACTTCTTTCAGGGCAACTACTTTGTCGGCTTGTGGCCTTACTTTTCCACCTCCCACTGCATACCCTAAGTATTTGGTTTCCGCCTTACCCAAGGCACATTTCTTAGGGTTGGCTGTGAGCCCTGCCTCTCTTAGAGATTTGAGGACCGCTTTCAGCCTATTTACGTGGGCCCGCCAGTGTTTGCTATAAATGGCAATGTCATCTAGGTAGGCTGCGGCATAAGTCCTATGGGGTCTCAGCACCTTATCCATGAGTCTCTGAAATGTGGCTGGGGCAGCATGCAGTCCAAATGGCATTGTCACAAACTGGTATAAACCCATGGGAGTGGCAAAGGCTGTTTTGCACTTGGACTTTTCCTCTAAGGGTATTTGCCAGTATCCTTTTGTCAAGTCCAGCGTGGATATATATTCCGCGTTACCAAGGGCGTCAATTAATTCGTCCACCCTTGGCATCGGCTATGCGTCAAACTTGGATACCACATTGACCTTTCGAAGGTCCACACAAAATCTTACCTTCCCATCGGGTTTAGGGACCATAACTAGTGGACTACACCACTCACTGCATGATTCCTCAATCACTCCTAAGTGTAACATTTCTTGTACCTCCTTCTCTACCAGGGCCCTACGACTTTCAGGCAACCTATAAGGACGGGAACGTACTTTTACCCCAGGTGCTGTCTCGATCGCATGTGAAATTAAGTTAGTTTGCCCTGGTAAATCAGATAAAACATCATGGAATTGTGTAATTATTGCTAACAAGTCCACTTTTTGTTCAGAGGACAACTGTTTACCCATTGGGATTTTATCGTCACCCACGATGTTCTCCCGTGGGGGCTGAGGACCCAAGTCCGTTTCCTCCTCCACCGGGTGGATGAATAGAGACCGCTGCATCTTCTAGGGTTTCAGCAAGTTCACATGGTAAATTTGTTTACCCTTCCTGGACCCTGGTTGAGCGATCTCGTAATCCACATCACCTGTGCGGCGGAGTACTTCGAATGGGCCCTGCCATTTGGCCAGGAGTTTACTCTCGCAACTGGGTAATAATAACATCACCTGGTCTCCCGGGTGAAACACTCTCATGCGAGCATTCTGATTGTAATGTCTCTCCTGACTGTCCTGGGCTGATCTAAGATTCTCCCTAGCAAAATGGCCGACCACATCTAGGTGCTTCCTAAGGTCTAGTACATATTGCAGGGTATTCTTAGAAGGGGACCGCTGTTCCTCCCAGGACTCCTTTAGGAGGTCTAGGATACCCCGGGGTTGGCAGCCATACAGCAGTTCAAATGGAGAGAATCCCGTGGAGGCCTGGGGAACTTCCCGCACTGCAAACAGCAGAAAAGGGAGAAGTTCATCCCAGGCTCTCTTCTCTGAATCTACAAATTTCCTCAGCATCCCTTTTAGAGTTCGGTTAAATCTTTCCACCAATCCATCAGTCTGTGGATGGTAGACCGATGTCCGAACAGACTTGACCTCTAGTAATTTTAAGACATCCTGCATCAGTTTAGCGATACAATTTGTACCTTGGTCTGTCAACATAACCTGGGGAAGTCCAACCCGCGAGAACAGTTCCAACAACTTGTTGGCTACTTGCTTCGCCGTTGCTGTTCTCAGGGGGAACGCCTCAGGATATCTTGTTGCATAATCAACTATTACAAGAATAAAGAACAAGGGGAAAAGGGGAAGAGGGGGGAAAGCTCCCTCATCAGCTGCAGTACAATAGAGTAATGTGAAAATAATCAGAGGTCATCTCTGGTGCAAAAAGGGACAAGAGGATAGTAAGACAAACACACAAAAGATTCCCTCATGAATGCATCAGATAGACCTGGTAGAAGTGATGTAGTCTATTATAATCAATTTATTCAGTGATAAAATAATAGTTGTACAGAGGGGTGTGGTAAAGAAGTCCAGGGCCACCCCCTAATTACATACCAAAAGAACTTCCACATTTGAGTAAATGGGGAAGAAAACTGTGAGAAACACTACACAAAATCACACGGTATAATGGCTACAGTCTGTATGGGTAAATTCCTGCAGAAAAAAGTACTTGCATGAAGTGAGACAGTACTATTATCTAAAAAACCGGCAGTCTATAATATTGTAAGGCTGCCGATACTAAATCTGGAGGAAGATAATACCAAATAATAGAAAATAGAATACCAACAAGTAGCAAAAGTAAACTGCCAGACTTATCTGGTGTGATAGTGTAGGTAAATAATCGGCGTGTAGTCACAATACAAAACACACTAAAATCAATCTGTATGATCAGCATAATACAATGAGAGGTAAAAATAGTAGAATTATAAGATCCTAATTAGGGCTAGCACAAAATGTGCATCCGTGTATTACAAGAATAAACCTATGTCCTTTCGCAGAAGGTTCTAGAGGTCCTACCAAGTCTAACCCAATCCTCTCAAAGGGAACTGACACCAAGGGTAGAGGAACCAAAGGGGCTGGTTTTTGTCCCTTTGGACTAGTTAGCTGGCACTCCGGACATGCCGCACATAACTTAGCAATATCACTATGCATCTCTGGCCAATAGAATCGGGATGAAATACGGTCCAATGTTTTATCCCTGCCCAGGTGACCTCCCCAAGGGACAGTATGAGCTAGAGTGAACACAGATTTAACAAACGCCTTGGGAACCAATATCTGTCTGGTGACCTCGCCTGTTTGTGTTTGCCTATTCACCCTATACAAGATATCATTTGATAGCTCAAAATGGGTGAATACTATCACCCCCTGTGCATTCAAAATTTGCTCATCAATTTTTACCACCTTGTCATACTGTCTAGCAAGGACGGGGTCTTCCCTTTGTCTCTGGCGAAAATCAGGGAGGTATAGGTCTGGTAAATCTCCAGGGCCCATATCCCCCTCCCTCTGGCCATCCCCATTCACCACTTGTGACTTCTGGTTATTAGAATGGTCACCTTGAGACCCAGATTTCTGCAACCAGTCCTGTTTGTCAGAGCGTCTTTGCTTCCGAGTCTTTTGAACCCGGTGTCTACTGGGAAAAAGGTCTGCCGAGAAGGGAAACAGTTTGCCGGGGTTCTCCTGAGCCATAGAATAAGGCTCCTCATGAGAGACTGGTGCCATTAGGTCCGAAAAGAAAGGCCAGTCCCGGCCGAGCATAATGGGGCAGGGAGCCAAGGAGCGACTCCTACTTCGAGGTAGGCCTCCTGGCCTTTTACCAGTAGCTGGATTTTGGCCGTCGGATACCGCTTTATATCGCCGTGTATACATTCTATACTCCATGGGGAGTCAAAAGAACACACGTTAGGCGGTAACAGTTCCTGGAAGACCAGAGTTTTCCCAGTGCCCGAATCTAGAAGGGCCTGGACGGTTTTCTCCCCAACCTGGGCTGGAAGTAGCCAGGGCTTGTAACTTTCTCCAGTGAAGGCCGAGGCTACGGTCATGCTGAATGAACAATCCATCTGTGGACAGTCCACGTGCCGGTGGCCTTGTTCTCCGCAGGCGGAACATGGAGAGGGTTCCCTCGCAGGAGGGTGCCGCGGATAGCGCTCCGCTGGACTGGATACTGGAGACAAGGCATCTGTTGGGTCCTGTGGGCAACGTCCTCGGAAGTTCCTCCCATTTGGCGACCAGCCGACATCATGAAGGGGATGAGGGTCTCGGCGGGGACTAGCATTTGGACTCCGCCCTTGCTGGAACGACTGCTCCTTCCGTTGGACTTGGCGGTTGCGTATGAACGGGCCGTAGGTTCCCCGTTGATCCGACCTCCCTCTTTGGGCGTCCGCAAGTGTCGGTGGAGTCGGATCCATCGGGTCCAGGACACTCGCCTGCTCCTCAGCCCCAAGGAAGTTCTCCACGAGTCGGACCGCCAAAGCTAGGGTTTCAGCAGCGTGGTGTTTTATCCACGAGCGTGCGGAAGGGGGTATTATCTGTAGGAATTGTTCCAACACCACCTGCTCAAGAATTGCCTCCTTAGTGCACTCCTCGGGTTGTATCCAGCGCGTACACAAGTCCAATAACCGCTGAGCGAGGACCCGGGGTCTCATCTTAGCAGTGTACTTCATGTTCCGGAACTGCTGCCGGTAGGTCTCTGGGGTCAGACCTAAGCGATCTAGTATGGCGGCTTTTACTTGTCGGTAGTCCATTGCCTGATCTGCAGGGAGGCCCTGATATGAGACCTGGGCTTCTCCTATGAGGAGCGGGGCCAAAGCAGTGGCCCAGCGATCTGCAGTCCAGCCCTGAGCTTCGGCAACCCTTTCAAATGTCAGTAAAAAAGCCTCTGGATCCTCGTTCGGAGCCATTTTCCTCAGGAGAACCGGGGGTCTGTTTGCAGGTTCTGGATTGGCAGACCCCTGGAATTGGGTCAGCAGCCTGGCCATCCGCTCATCCTGTGCTGCCTGTAGTCTTTCATCTCTCTCTGCTTGTAGCTGGGCCTGCTCCTGCATTAGCTGTCCCTGCTGTCTGGTCTGCTCGCACAAAAACTCTTTCAAAGCTTCTTCCATTTTTCTCATTCTTGTGTGTGTGTGTGTGTGTGTGTGTGTGTGTGGCCCTTTAACTGCAGGGCCCTTTGAAAATCATCCCACTTCTAACACCATATGTTGCAGAGTACATGCAACTAAACACGCGGGTTCTTTGAATAAGGCTTATTTATTTTAGCCTTAAAACATACAGCACACCAAAAACAAATAACTTCTCATCAGCAAACAAAAGAAAAATAGCTTTTTTTAGCAGGCAGAGCAAAAATAAGGTTTTCTTTAGCAGACAGAGCAAAAATAAGGTTCTCTTTAGCAGACAGAGCAAAATAAGGCAGCTACTCTTTTGCATGCAGGAGCCAGACAGTCCATAAACCATGTACTTTGCAAACAGACCTTGTATCAGTAATCTCTTCAGTAACTCACTCCTGTCTCCTGACCAGCTAGCTGCATGTGTGCACATCCTGGGGTTTTTAACACACCTTGATTAGGCTGCTGGGATTTAACTAATTGCCATGAGCTTCGCAGCTGACGTTAACCTCATCACTGCTGCACTGCAGACTAAACATATGTCTGCCAGGCATATAGCTAGTGGCTTTTATTCACCCTGTCACAGGAGTGCTCACCCCAACCAAGGCGGGACAGAGGTGGGGATTAGATAAACACCAACCCACAGCCACGTGGGCATGTCTGGAGTGTAGATTGGTCGAGGTAGCCGGGTCAGGGGTTAGAGAGGTACGGATAGTCAAGATACTTGCCGGTGTCTGGATTGGAGAGGTACGGATCGTTGCAGGTACTATTAGCCGAGGTCAGGGTTGGAGAGATGAGAGTAGTCGTGGTACGTGTGCCGAGGTCAGGGTTGGAGAGATGCGGATCGTCTATGGGAGCTGGGATCAGGAGTACAGAAGAGCGGAGTCCAAGGGAAAGCCGGGTCAGGAACAGAGATCAAGGAACAGGAGCGCAAGGCAAGGCAGCAGGAACAAGGAGAGCGGTGAAACACTTTACAATTACAAAGGGTTATGCTCAGCCGATGAGCCAGTGGGCTGGCTGAGCATATAACGGAGGAGAGCCAATGAGTGAGGAGCGGAGCTGAGGCGCACCGTCAGCACGGGCTGTGATTTATTGCAGTCACGCAGGAGACAGGTGAGAGCCGTATAGTGGGCGCGCGGCACACTAACGACACCGCCTCACGAGCGCAATCTAGAGGCGGGACCAGGAGATTCTGTATTTATGTCTGAGCGTGACACGCGCGCTCATAGTCCGGCGGCTGAAGGAGGATGGATCCGGTGCACTGCAGGGAGAGGGAGCAGCGGAGCACCCGATCGCATCGCGAGGCAGGGGGGAGGCACGCCTAGGGTGGTGAGTCTCACGGATCCTCACAGAACAGTAGTTAAAAGATCAATTTTATAAACGCATAGATAGTGCAGCATAAACATTTAAAAATGTAAGAACCAGCACGGAGTCGTATAGGGCACCCGCCCCGAACGCCGCCTCTTCCCTGGAAAGATATCAGTTGTGCGATGCCAGCTCTTACTAGGCTAACTCTAGCAGCTCTCAGGTAAGGTCGCGATTATGGTGGTTCATGAACAAAAGGCTGTACCTCTATGAGGCAAGCCATAGAGTGAGCGACGAAGCGCAACCGCTCGATTCTTGGCCGGACAAACACTTTTGAGTTTGCCACGCGAAGGCCGGGCCACATGCGTGGTTCAGCCAATGAGGGCGAACCACTCACGTGATGTCACGGCCACACCTCCGCCACACCTCCCCATTGCCTCGTACCTCAGTGCAGGTTTAGTGGAGCAAGGCAACCTCTTCTGGCGCTGAGGCAAGGATGTAGAGGGCCCTCTACATCCTTGCCTCAGCGCCAGAAGAGGTTGCCTTGCTCCACAAATCCAATTCTGGGTGAAAGATACCAGAACAATCTCCTCAGGCAGCTAATCCAATTCTGGGTGAAAGATACCAGAACAATCTCCTCAGGCAGCTCCAGGACTACCACTTGGACAATTGTATCAAAGGTCATCTTTATTTTTGTTGTTTGCATAAGCGCTGATTGTACACCTATTTTTTTACCTATCAGTGCAGGTTTAGGGTGAGCGACAGGCGCACATGACATCATGCGCTCCGCCGCACGCTCATGCCCACCATGAACGCGGCCTAAGGCACAAGACGTCACAGACACAGTAGTCTCGGCAAATCACGACTCAAGACCAGTTGGAGACTGCTGTGACGTCAGTCGCCTTACCTGAGAGCTGTGAGAATAAGGCTAGGTCCCCGCTGCAGGGACAAGAGCCGCCCCTCAATGGGGCCGGCCCAACTACAAGGGGTGGCCGCTGTGCGACCAGATTTCTCTGAAGACAGGAAATCTGTGCTCACAACTTGCGACGGAACGCTGGCCACGCCCCCGGCGGTTCTGCCAATGAGGGCAAACCTGCCGGGTGACATCATGGCCATGCCCCCCCCCCACCCCGTCTTTCCCTCTGCAGCTCACTGCAGACCGGGGATCTCAGCTGCACGCACCGCCAGCCTGGCAAGCGCGCGTGCAGCGCCGACACGGGGGCCTCAGCCTTAGCCGAGTGAGAGACGGCATTACACAGCTGATATCTTTCCCAAAATACATACATTACAAGAACTACAAGGATGATCCTTTTTGTTTTGTTTTTTTGAGCAGCGTATTTATGGTTTTGTTAAACTTGTATCCACTTTCTATGCACTAGTCACTGCAATTTTACTGTCATCATTTTTATATATCACTTAATTTTTTTAAGAGTTTTTTCTTCTTCACTTTTTTGCAATCCACTAGTGGCATAAGATTAGGTTGGAAAAAGTATCACGTGTTGTCCATCGAGTTCAACCGTTGTGAAATTCTAACTGGGTGTGATATTCATCCTATATTTATTATGTAACGGTGTTTCCCCCCCTCCCCCCTCCCCAATCACAGATAGGGGCCATTACTGGGTGTATGTGGTGCATACCTGCTGGTAACTAGAGGGCAGAGTTGTCCACGATGACTTTGGGACACAGGAGCAGGCTTCTGGGATCCATAAGCATATTGGTAGGACACAGAGTTCCAAAATTCAATCCTCAGCTGTGGAGAATCAATATAGATGTGAAAATATCTTTGAATGGTAAAACAGTTTATGAAGAACCATATGAATCCACTCCCTTGAGAATAAATAATTCAATGTGTCAATGGTTGACTCCTAAGTGTGGAGGACCTGTGGTAGGAAGTGCGGGTCAGCTATAAATGCCTGACCCCCTAATATCACAGTAATGAACGTCTCCCTGGAGAATGACACAGATAAGTATAAAGACCCAGTAGCGTCAAAATGAACCTACTCCCCCGTATCCTATACCTTTTCCAGACGTTACCAGTGCCACTCAGACTGAAGGATTTGCTCTCACTTCAGTCTGCAATCTCTAAATTTATCTGGGGAGGGAAAAAAACGAAAGTCAACAAATTAAATATGAAAAGATCTGTCCTGGCGGGGGGCCTAGCGGTACCCTGCCTGCTCTCATATTACAAAGCGGCTCAATTAAGCCAAATTGTTCAATGGCAATCCAATCCACATCTAAAACAGTGGGTGGAATTAGAGAGTGCTGCCTGCGCTCCTTTGAAAATACGCAACTTGATTTGGCTACCTAAAACAGCACGACGATCTGCTGACATGCCGCTTTCCTCAATGACCAACTCGTTGTCTATCTGGGAGGCCAATAAGACTAAATATTCCCTCACAACGAGTAATTCTTCAATGTCCCCAATTTGGAACAATCCCAAGTTCGCTCCTGACCTACTAGAGGGAGATGCATCAATTTGGAAACAAAAAGGTTATATACGAATCAAAGATCTGGAGGGATACAATAACAAGATTAAAACGTTTGATCACGTCAGACTAGAAAAAGATATACCCCACTCAGAATTTTTTAGGTACCTCCAGCTCCGAGCATTTTATAACAAATTTGCCCCATACCCTCCCCTGACGTCATTCGAAAAGCTCTGTCTGGCAGAGACCAACACAAAAGGACTCACATCACAATTGTACAAGGAAGTAGTTGATTCTGCGAGCTCTAGACAACAGCCACCGTCATTTAGAACCCAATGGGAAAGAGATCTGGGAGAGACATTAGAAGACGACGAGTGGAACACTATATATCTGGCCACGGCAAAAATCTCCATATGTACCTGTTACGCCGGTGCTGCCCGCAGACCAGACCTGTCCCCTGAGCTGAAGGGGGAAGTGGTAATACACGCACCCGCAGCAAAGGGAGCGTGTCCGGAGTGTGGTATGAAGCGTTGCCAGGCCAGGTGTAGTAAGGTAGACAATACTTGCCGGTACCGGTTGTAGAGATAGAGTGAATGATGCCTTGCCGAAGTCAGGGAGTGGAGAGTGGAGATAGGTCGTAGTCCAAGCCGTGTTCAAGGGGTTACCAGAGTGAGCGTTGTCCAAGGAGGGCCGAGACCGAGAGCCAGAGGGGGTAGTCGTACAAGCCGCGTCAGAACCTGTGAAAATACTGAGAGAATCCAGAAGTACTTCCATACAGAGACTATGTGGAGCAAAGACTGAGAGCAGAGAGGAGCTAGATAAAGCAGGAAGGTCCAATTAGAAACGGAGGCGGGACAGGAAGAGCTACAGGGAGACACTGCAGATTGGTGCAGGCATAACAGGCCAGGTGAGTCTTGTTAGTAACCTGAGTATGCCCGTGCAGTGTGCGGGGGCAGAGCCTGAGGTCCGGGGGACGGGAATAAGAGTGTGCAGACTGAGCGTGCTCCGTAACTCGTGTACGCGTGTGAACTGAGCCAGTGGATGGTGCAGGTATGCGTGCAGGAGGGTGTGGGCGCGCCCGGCGCTGAGCAGAGGAATCGCCGAGGGGAGTGATCCCGCGACGGCGGCAGGGGCGAGGAGCCGTGGAGGCCGGTAAGGCAGGATTGTTTTGTGTGTCCAGGGGCTCCCTGCGGGGAGGGAGTGCTCTGTGTGGGGAGCGAGGAGAACGCCGATTCCTGACAGTACCCCCCTCTTCAGGAACGGCCTCAGGACGGTCCAAGAACGGTTTCTCTGGAAACTTTTTCCTGAAGGACTTAAGAAGGGCCAGGGCATGAATGTCCTTTGAAGGTACCCAGGATCTCTCTTCAGGGCCAAAGCCCTTCCACTGCACCAAGAACTGGAGCTGACCCCTGGAAAGGCGAGAATCCAAAAGAGAGTGAACTTCGTATTCCTCGTTATTTTGTACAGTAATGGGATCCGGTTTACGAGTCTGATCCGGAAAGAAGTGACTGGAGATAAATGGTTTTAAGAGGGACACATGAAAGACATTGGGAATCTTCATACTGGGTGGTAGTTGGAGCCGGAATGCCACGGGATTGATTTGTTCACAAATAGGGAAAGGACCCAGGAACTTAGGTGCCAGTTTAGGAGATGGTACCTTGAGGTGGATATTCCTAGAGGATAGCCATACCAAATCCCCTGGTTTGTAACTGGGCGCCGAACGACGACGATCGGCCTGTAGTTTCGATCTGCGGGAGGAGTTGAGAAGGGTAGACTGAATCCTGGACCATGCGGTTTGGAGGGAAGAAATGCGTTCATCTACGGCTGGCACTCCAGAAGGGATGTTGGGGATGGGAAGACAGGGAGGGTGGAACCCATAATTTATAAAGAAGGGCGACTCCCGGGTGGACTCGTTTTTTGCAGAATTGACGGCATACTCTGCCCAAGAGAGGAGTTGAGCCCAATCATCCTGGAAATCGGATATGAAACATCTCAGGTACTTCTCCAGGGATTGATTGATTCTCTCCGTTTGTCCATTGGACTGAGGATGATAGGCGGAAGAGAAAGAAGAAGAGATGCCCAATCTCTTCGTGAAAGCTCTCCAAAATTTGGATACGAACTGAGAACCTCTGTCATAAAAAATGGACGAAGGGATCCCATGAATCCGGAAAATCTGCTCCGTAAAGATATCAGCAAGGGCGGGGGAGGTGGGTAATCCTTTAAGTGTAATGAAATGGGACATCTTTGAGAACCTGTCCACGACCACCAAGATAGTGTTCATTCCTCTGGACCTGGACAACTCCACGATGAAGTCCATAGAAATGTGGGACCAGGGGCGGTCGGGAACTGGAAGGGGTAACAGAAAACCCTGAGGCTTTTGACGGAGAGTCTTGTTTTGAGCGCACGTGGGGCATGCGCGGGTAAACTCCAGAATATCTTGAGACATCCTTGGCCACCAGAAATTCCAGACGAATGAGATCAGTAGTCTTCTTAAAACCTGGATGACCTGCAGATTTAGAGGAGTAACCCCAAGACAGGACCTCAGGACCAAATTTGGATGGTACAAAGAGTTTGTTGTCGGGAACGACCAAGTCCTTGGAAATGCGTCTCTGGGAGTGCAAAATCTTGTCAAGATTCTTGAAAGAAGACGTGGCGTGAATCCTCTCTTGTGGAAGGATAGTCTCCAAAGATTCCTCTGGCCTCTCTTCAGAAGAATGTATTCGGGAGAGTGCGTCTGCCTTTACGTTCTTGGTCCCGGGGATATAGGAAAGGTGAAAATCGAATCGAGAAAAAAAAAGAGCCCAACGAGCCTGTCGTGGACCAAGGCGTCGAGCGTTCTCTATGTAAAGAAGGTTCTTGTGGTCCGTGAGAATAGTAAACGGCTCTTTCGACCCCTCTAGCAGGTGTCTCCACTCTTGAAGAGCCATCTTCACGGCCAGAAGTTCCCTGTACCCACGTCATAGTTCCTCTCGGCAGACGAGAATTTCTTGGAAAAATATGCACAGGGATGTAACTTATCTTGGGGCGTGGGTCTCTGGGAAAGAACGGCATCAGCGCCGCAATCAGAAGCGTCGACCTCCAGGATGAAGGGAAGTTCGATGTTGGGATGACAGAGAATAGGTGCGGATATAAAGGCTTCCTTGAGTGTCTTGAAGGCGGAGATGGCCTCGGATGACCAAGCAGAAGGATCAGCTCCTTTTTTGGTGAGCGCAGTGAGGGGTGCCACAATGCACAAACAAATATAAAGTCCCCAGCGCTATAAGTCCAAGATACCATGACCTTAAAGGAAGTCTCTGATCTTTCAAGATGGTAGTTGGGCTTGATAAGATGTTCAGATGGGACGGTGTCTTTGATGTAGATTTTACACCTTCTGAATATAGATGACAGACACACCTGATTGCGCAGCGTATTTCTACAATCAGATCCCTATCTAGGATAATAGAATCTTACTCACATAAGTTACATCTGTATGTTCATTGGAGAGAATCTGTGGTGGCTCCCCTTCTCCTCTGTTCCTCTCACGAACCCCCGTGTGGAGACAGCTTACTGGGATCAATCACAGTCCTCGATGACGTCAGGGATAGATCCTTGCGACACCCCCCCACCGACGTGAGATAGAATGGGCACAATATGGTGTAGTATGCAATTACTTTATTGAGCTAAAACACTTAAACAATGCTTTAAAATACACTCACATGGTGCAATGTGGATGATCACTCCGCCGCTAATGCCGTCCGCACTTTGCAAATCCTTCCAGCACAACGGGGAGGTACACTGCTCACAGACACGCTGCTTCGACTCGGCGTGTGACGTCAGTGATCAGAAACCCTCCTCGTGTCAGGACTACAGATGCTGCGATGGCTCAAATCACGCTCTCCTCCCTACGCGTTTCGTGACACGTGTCACTTCGTCAGGGATCCCCTGACTAGTGACCACGTGTCACGAAACGCGTAGGGAGGAGCCTAGTGATTTGAGCCATCGCAGCATCGTAGTCCTGACACGAGGAGGGTTTCCTGCATCACTGACGTCACACGCCGAGTCGACAGCGTGTCTGTGAGCAGTGTACCCCCCGTTGTGCTGGAAGGATTTGCAAGCTGCGGACGGCATAGCGCGAGTATCATCCACATTGCACCATGTGAGTGTATTTTAAAGCATTGTTTAAGTGTTTTAGCTCAATAAATAATTGCATACTACACCATATTGTGCCCATCTTATCTCACGTCGGTGGGGGTGTCGCAACGGATCTATCCCTGACGTCATCGAGGACTGTGATTGATCCCAGTAAGCTGTCTCCACACGGGGGTTCTGAGAGGAACAGAGGAGAAGGGGAGCCACCACAGATTCTCTCCAATGAACATACAGATGTAACTTATGTGAGTAAGATTCTGTATTATCCTAGATAGGGATCTGATTGTAGAATACGCTGCGCAATCAGGTGTGTCTGTCATCTATATTTCAGAAGTGTAATCATCTACATCAAAGACACCGTCCCATCTGAAACATCTTTTATCAAGCCCAACTACCATCTTGAAAGATCAGAGACTTCCTTTAAGGTCACGGTATCTTGGACTTATAGCGCTGGGGACTTTATATTTGTTTGTGCACTTTTGTTACCAGGTTTGGAATAGCCTGTTATTATTGTCACCAAGCTGCTTTTGCTATAGATTTTGTTCTCACCTTGATGTTTATAATGACACATATTGTTTAGCACATTATCGTTAGCACTTATTAATATTTTTTTAGTGTAGGTTAGCGCTTTTTGGAGGGGTTATTTTCTTTGTTTTGAGGGGTGCCACAATGGTGGAAAAACTCCGTATAAACTTACGATAGTAATTAGCGAACCCTAAAAAACGTTGTATGGCCTTGAGAGAGTTGGGTCTTGGCCATTCAGTGACTGCTTGAAGTTTACCGGAGTCCATCATAAACCCCTCATCGGAAATTATATACCCTAGGAACGGAGTAGAGGTCGTATGAAATGTGCACTTCTCCAGTTTGGCGTACAAATGGTGTTCACGGAGACGGGAAAGGACGTAGGAGGTGTGGCGTATATGGTCCTGGAGATCTTTGGAAAAAATCACGATATCATCCTAGTATACAATAACACAAATATTGAGTACCTTACGAAAGACGTCGTTGATGAAATCCTGGAAGACAGCGGGAGCATTACATAAGCCGAAAGGCATTACCAGATATTCGTAGTGTCCACTACGCGTGTTGAAGGCCGTCTTCCATTCATCCCCCTTCCTGATGCGCACCAGGTTATAGGCACCACGTAGATCCAACTTGGAAAAAATCTTGGCCCCCTGTAATTTATCGAACAGTTCGGTAATAAGGGGAAGGGGGTAACGATTTTTAATAGTGATGTGGTTTAAACCCCTATAGTCGATGCAAGGCCTCTTGACGAAGAAAAACCCAGCCCCTGCTGGGGAATTGGAGTGACGAATAAAGCCTTTCTTGAGATTCTCCTGGATATATTCATCCATAGCGTGAGATTCTAGTAACGACAAGGGGTAGGTCTTGGACTTGGGTAGGGAGTAACCTGGAACTAGATCGATCGGACAATCGTAAGTCCTGTGTGGCGGCAAGAGGTCTGACTGTACCTTATTGAAAACGTCCCGGAATTGATGGTAAACGGAAGGTAGAATAACTTCGGGAACAGAGGTATTGGCCAGCAGTTGATGAGTCTCGCCTGACCTCGGCCTCCAGGAAATGGGCGCAGAGGAAGTCCAGTCAATGAGAGGATTGTTAAGCTGTAGCCAATGAAGACCAAGGGTGATGGGTATCCCAGGAGCGTGAATGGCATCGAGAACTAAGATCTCCTTGTGTAGATGTGAGGACAGAAGCAAGGGAGCCGTCTCTAAGGAGATGTGGGCCGGGGTAAGAGGACATCCATCGATACCGACGAGTGCGATGGGAACCTTCTTTCTCACGAGTGGTATGCGGTTTAACCTGGCGAATTCAAGATCCACAAAGTTTCCTCCAGCTCCTGAGTCAATGAAAGCGGCGGTAGAAGTCTTGAACTTATCGCCTGAAAGGGAGACTGAAAATGTAAGTTTCTTAGGGAGTTCATCTTTAGAAAGGGGACGTGGAGACATTACACCCAGAGAGAGCCCCTCTGTACTCACTGGGTGTTCCCGTTTCCCGGACGCAGTGGACACTCCCGAACCAGATGTTCCATGGATCCGCAGTAGAAACACAATCCCCCGGCGGGGACGCGAGTGTGCTGACGCTCTGAGCGGTGTACCTGGATACGTTGATCCACTCGGACAGCCAAATCAATGAGGACCTCCAATTGATCCGGCCTGGATTGGCGAGAGAGTTCATCCTTGATGGGATCTGCCATGCCTTGCCAGAACACGGAGACGAGAGCCTCTTGTCCCCAGTTAGTCTCGGCTGCTAGAGTCCGGAATTCCACAGCATACTGCGTCACTATTCGCCGTCCCTGAGTGATCTGGAGGAGAGAAACAGATGCCATCTCTGCCGGACATGCCGCACATAACTGCAATATCACTATGACATCTCTGGCCAATAGAATCGGATGATATAACGGTCCCATGTTTTATCCCCGCCCAGGTGACCTCCCCAAGGGACAGTATGAGCTAGAGTGAACACAGATTAAACAACGCCTTGGGAACCAATATCTGTCTGTGACCTCGCCTGTTTGTGTTTGCCTATCACCCTATACAAGATTCATTTGATAGCTCAAATGGTGTGAAACTACACCCACCTGTGCATTCAAAATTGCTCATCATTTTTAACCACCTGTCATACTGTCTAGCAAGGACGGGGTCTTCCCTTTGGTCCGCTGCGAAAATCAAGGGATGTAAGGTCTGGTAAATCTCCGGGCCCATATCCCCCTCCCTCTGGCACTCCCCATCACCCACTTTGACTTCTTGTTATTAAAATGTCACCTTGAGACCCAGATTCTGCAACCATTCCTGTTTGTCAGAGCTTCTTTGCTTCCGAGTCTTTTGAACCCGGTGTCTACTGGGAAAAGGTTTGCCGAGAAGGGAACCGTTTGCGGGGTTCTCCTGACCATAGAATAGGCTCCTCATGAGAGACTGGTGCCATTAGGTTCCGAAAAGAAGGCCAGTCCCGGCGAGCATAATGGGGCAGGGAGCCAAGGAGCGACTCCTACTTCGAGGTAGGACCTCCTGGCCTTTTACCAGTAGCTGGATGTTTGGCGTCGGATACCGCTTTATATCTCGTGTATACATCTATCTATACTCCATGGGATCAAACAGAACACCGTTAGGCGGTAACAGTTCCGGGAGACAGAGTTTTCCCAGTCCGCCCCGAATCTAGAAGGGCCTGGACGGTTTTCTCCCCAACCTGGCTGGAAGTAGCCAGGCTTGCTTCTCCAGTAAGCCGAGCTACGGTCATGCTGAATGACAATCCATCTGTGGACAGTCCACGTGCGGTGGCCTTGTTCTCCGCAGGCGGACATGGAGAGGGTTCCCTCGCAGGAGGGTGCCGCGGATAGCGCTCCTGCTTGACTGATAGCTGGAGACAAGGCATCTGTTGGTCCGTGGGCAACGTCCTCGGAAGTTCCCCATTTGGTGCGACCATCCGACAACTCAATAGGGGATGAGGTTCGGTCTGGGACTAGCATTTTGGACTCCGCCCTTGCTGGAACGACTGCTCCTTCCGTTGACTTGGCCGGTTGCGTATGAACGGGCCTTGGTTCCCCTTTGATCCCGACCTCTCCTCTTTGGGCGTCCGCAAGTGTCGGTGACGGATCCATCGGTCCGACCTCGCGCTGCCCTCCCCCAGGAATTTCTCCACGAGTCGGACCGCCAAAGCTAGGTTTCAGCAGCGTGGTGTTTTATCCACGAGCGTGCGGAAGGGGTATTATCTGTGATATTGTTCCACACCACCTGCTCAGAATGCACTCCTCTTAGTGCACTCCTCGGGTTGTATCCAGCGCTCACAAGTCCAATAACCGCTGAGCGATGACCCGGGTTCTCATCTTAGCAGTGTAGCTTCATGTTCCGGAACTGCTGCCGGTTGGTCTCTGTGGTCAGACCTAGCGATCTAGGTATGGGCGGCTTTTCATTGTCGGTAGTCCATTGCCTGATCTGCAGGAGGCCCTGATATGAGACCTTGGCTTCTCCTATGAGGAGCGGGGCCAAAGCCATGGCCCACATCTGCAGTCCCACCCTTCGACTTCGCACCCTTTCAAACATGTCAATAAAAAAGCCTCTGGATCCCGTTCGGAGCCATTTCCTCAGGAGAACCGGGGGTCTGTTTGCGGTTCTGGATTGGCATGACCCCTGGATTGGGTCAGCAGCTGGCCATCCGCTCACCTGTGCTGGCCTGTAGTCTTTCAATCTCTCTCGTGCTTGAGCTGGGGCCCTGCTCCTGCATTAGCTTGTCCCTGCTGTCTGTCTCCTCGCACAAAAACCTCTTCAAAGCTTCTGTCCATTTTCTCATTCTTGTGTGTGGGGTGTGTGTGTGTGTGTGTGTGTGGTGGCCCTTTAACCTGCAGGGCCCTTTGAAATCATACCCACTTCTAACACCAATGTTTGCAGAGTACATGCACTAAACACGCGGGTTTTCTTTGAATAAGGCTTATTTATTTTAGCCTTAAAACATACAGCAGCACCAAAAACAAATAACTTCTCATCACAAACAAAAGAAAGAAATAAGCTTTTTTACCGCAAGCCAAATAAAGGTTTTCTTTAGCAGACGAGCAAAAATAAGGTTTCTCTTTAGCAGACAAGCAAAATAAGGCAGCTACTCTTTTTCAGCAGAGCCAGACAGTCATAAACCATGTACTTTGTCAAACAGACTTGTAGTCAGTTTAATCTCTTCAGTAACTCACTCCGTCTCCTGACCAGCTAGCTGCATGTTGCACATCCTGCCTGGGGTTTTTTACACACACTGATAGGCTGCTGGGATTTAACTAATTGCCATGAGCTTCGCAGCTGACGTTAACCCATCACTGCGCACTGCAGACTAAACATATGTCTGCCAGGCCATATAGCTAGTGGCTTTTATTCACCCTGTCCACGGAGTGCCTCACCCCAACCAAGGCGGGACAGAGGTGGGATTATTAACCCCACCCCCAGCCACGTGGGCATGTCTGGAGTGGTAGATTGTCAGGTAGCCGGGTCAGGGTTAGAGAGGTACGGATAGTCAAGATACTTGCCGGTGTCTGGATTGGAGAGGTACGGATCGTTGCAGGTACTATTAGCCGAGGTCAGGTTTTGAGAGAGATGAGAGGAGTCGTGGTACGTGTGCCGAGTCAGGGTTGGAGAGATGCGATCGTCTATGGGAGCTGGTGATCAGGAGTACAGAAGATCGGAGTCAGGGAAACCGGTGTCAGGAAAGAGATCAAGGAACGGAACGCAAGGCAAGGCAGCAGACCAAGGAGAGCGGTTGAACACTTTACAATTACAAAGGGTTATGCTCAGCCGATGACGCCAGTGGGCTGGCTGAGCATATAACGGAGGAGAGCAATGATTTGAGGAGGCGGATCTGAGCGCACCGCAGCACTGCTGGTTATTTATTGCAGTCACGCAAGGAGACAGGTTGAGAGCCGTACAGTGGGCGCGCGGCACACTACGACACCGCTCACAGCGCAATCTAGAGGCGGGGACCAGGATATCTGTATTTATGTCTGAGCGTGACACCGCGCGTCATAGTTCCGGCGGCGGAAGGAGGATGGATCCGGTGCACTGCAGGGAGAGGGAGCAGCGGAGCAACCCGATCGGCATCGCGAGGCAGGGGGGAGGCACGCCTAGGGTGGTGATCTCACGGATCCTCAAGAACGTAGTTAAAAGATCAATTTATATAACCATAGATAGTGCAGCATAACATTTAAAAATGTAAGAAACCAGCACGGAGTCGTATAGGCACCCGCCCCGAACCCGCCTCTTCCTGGAAAGATATCAGTTGTGCATGCCAGCTCTTACTTAGGCTAACTCTAGCAGCTCTCAGGTAAGGTCGGCATTATGGTGGTTCATGAACAAAAGGCTGTACCTCTATGAGCAAGCCATAGAGTGAGCGACGAAGCGCAACCCGCTCGATTTCTTGGTCCTGGAAAACAAACCACTTTTTGAGTTTGCCACGCGAAGGCCGGCCACATGCTGGTTCAGCCAATAGGGGAACCACTCACGTGTTCACGGCCACAGTCCTACCCCACACCTCCCCATATGCCTCGTACCTCAGTGCAGGGTTAGTGGAGCAAGGCAACCTCTTCATGCCTGAGGCAAGGATGTAGAGGATTTGCTTGAAACTTCTTCTATTGGACTAGAACCTCAGGAAAAAAGAGAAAAAGAAAAACCTGCAGGAAGCCTGCAATAGTGTGTTATCCCAAGGGATAACAATAGAGTTATTATAGGGAGCATTTATTAATTCCCTGACGAAGAAGACAACTAATAGAGCGTTCGAAACGCGTTGGAAGTTTTTTTTGGCAACGTTGGTACACCGTAGCATGGACTAACACTGGTGACGTCATTGCGCGGCGGTCGAGGTTTTCCAGGAAGAGATTCACGATGGAGCACAGAACCTGATCCCACGGCAGCAGCAGACGAATACACCACCAGGCTAGAGGGCGATCCCGGCAGCAAAGACCATTAAAACCAGTTGCACAATACCTATTCACATCGGTGAGTAGGGTTTTCAATTTAAACCAGGCGGAGCAACGAAGATATCTTGGACCAAGTTTTCAAGTTCAAAGTTTGGTAGTGCTTAGCACTTATCCTTACCACCACCAGTGCTCAATGCCTGATTCATCATCATTTATATTCAATGCATTTTAAATCATGTTGTTTACTTTGCTTATCCGTCCGCTTTAAATAAATGGCTCCTATAATAACTCTATTGTTATCCCTTGGGTAATCACATTGCAGGCTCCTCCATGTTTTCTTTTTTCTTCTCTTTTTTCTCTTTTTTCCTGAGGTTTCTAGTACCAATAGAAGAGTTATTCAAGCAAATCCCTCTACAATCCTTGCCTCAGCGCCAGAAGAGGTTTGCCATTCTCCACAAATCCAATCTGGGTGAAAGATACCAGAACAATCTCCTCAGGCAGCTCAAGGACTACCACTTGGACAATTGGTATCAAAGGTCATCTTTATTTTGGTTGTTTGCATAAGCGCTGATTGTACAACCTATTTTTTTACCTATCATGCAGGTTTAGGGTGAGCGACAGGCGCACATGAACATCATGCGCTCCCGCCAGCACGCTCATGCCCCCCATGACAGCGGCCTAGCACCAAGACGTCAACACACAGTTGAGTCTCGGCAAATCACACGACTCAAGACCAGTTGGAGACTGCGTGTGACTGTCAGTCTGCCTTAACCTGAGTAGCTGTGAGAATAAGGCTAGTCCCCTCGTGCGCAGGGACCAGAGCCGCCCCCCAATGGGGCCGGCCCAACTACAAGTGGTGCCGCTGTGCGACCAGATTTCTCCTCGAAGACAGGAAATCTGTGCTCAAAGACTTGCGACGAACGCTGGCCACAGCCCCCGGCGGTTCTGCCAATGATGGCAAACCTGCCGGGTGAAATCATGGCCATGCCGCCCCCCCCCCACCCCGTCTTTCCTCTTCAGCTCACTGCAGACCGGGGATCTCAGCTGCACGCACCGCCAGCCTGGCAAGCGCGCTTGCAGCGCGCACACGGGGGCCTCAGCCTTACCGAGTGAGAGACGGCATTACACAGCTGATATCTTTTCCAAAATACATACATTACAAGTAAGCTACAAGATGATCCTTTTTGTTTTGTTTTTTTGAGCAGCGTAATTTATGGGTTTTGTTAAACTAATTGTACCACTTTCTATGCACTAGTCACTGCAATTTTAACTGTCATCATTTTTATATATCACTTAATTTTTTTAAGAGTTTTTTCTTCTTCACTTTTTTTGCAATCCACTAGTGGCCATAAATTAGGTTGGAAAGGATATCACGTTTGTCCATCGTAGTTCAAACCGTTGTGAAATTCTAACTGGGTGTGATTCATCCTATATTTTTATGTAACGGTGTTCCTCACCCCCCCCCCTCCCCAATCACAGATATGGGCCATTACTGGTTGTATGTGGTGCATACCTGCTGGTAACTAGAGGGCAGAGTTGTCCACATGACTTTGGGACACAGGAGCAGGCTTCTGGATCCATAAGCATATTGGTAGGACACAGAGTTCCAAAATCAATCCTCGAACTTGTGGAGAATCAATATAGATGTGAAAATATCTTTGAATGGTAAAACATTATGAAGAACCTATGAATCCACTCCCTGAAATAAATAATTCAATGTGTCAATGGTTAGACTCCTAAGGTGGAGGACCTGTGGTAGGAAGTGTGCGGTCAGCTATAATGCCGGACCCCCTAATATCACAGTAATGAACGTCCTCCTGGAGAATGACACAGTATAGTTATAAAGACCCTTAGCGTCAAAATGAACCTACTCCCCCTTATCCCTATACCTTTTCCAGCCGTTTACCAGTGCCACTCACTGAGAGGATTTGCTCTCACTTCAGTCTGCAATCGCTCAATTTATCTGGGGAGGGAAAAAAACGAAAGTCAACAAATTAACATATGAAAAGATCTGTCCTGCGGCGGGGGCCTAGCGGTAACCCTGCCTGCTCTCATATTACAAAGCGGCTCATTAAGCCAAATGTTCAATGCGGCAATCCAATCCCCACAATCTAACACAGTGGGTGGAATTAGAGAGTGCTTGCCTGCGCTCCTTGAAAACGCAACTTGATTTGGCTACCTAAAACAGCACACGGATCTGCTGACATCCCGCTTTCCTCAATTACCGGACTCGTTGCTAATCTGGAGCAATAAGACTAAATATTCCCTCACAACGATAATTCTCTTCAATGTCCCCAATTTGGAACAATCCAAGTTCGCTCCTCCTGACTACTGAGGGAGATGCATCAATTTGGAAACAAAATGTTATATACGAATCAAAGATCTGAGGGATCACATAACAAATTAAAACAAGTTTGATCACGTCAGACTAGAAAAAGATAATACCCACCCCACTCAGAATTTTTTTAGGTACCAGCCTCCAGCCCGGCATTTTATAACATTTGCCCCATACCGCTCCCCTGACGTCATTCGAAAGCTCTGTCTGGGCAGACCAAACACAAAAGACTCACATCACAATTGTACAAGGAAGTAGTTGATTCTGCGAGCTCTAGACAACACCCACCGTCATTTAGAACCCAATGGAAGAGATCTGGGAGAGACTTAGAAGACGACGAGTGGAACACTATATATCTGGCCACGGCAAAAATCTCCATATGTAACCTGTTACGCCGGTGCTGCCCGCAGACCAGACCTGTCCCCTGAGCTGAAGGGAGAGTGGTAATCACCACCACGCACAAGCAGGGACGCGGTCCGGAGTGTGGTATGAAGCGTTGCCAGGCCAGGTGTAGTTAGGTAAGACACACTTGCTCCGGTACCGGTTGTAGAGATAGAGTGAATGATGCCTTGCCGAAGTCAGGGAGTGAAGTGGAGATAGGTCGTATTCCAAGCCGTGTTCAAGGGGTTACCAGAGTGAGCGTTGTCCAAGGAGGGCCGAGACCGAGAGCCAGAGGTGGGTAGTCGTACAAGCCGCGTCAGAACCTGTGAAAAACTGAGAGAATCCAGAGTACTCCATACAGAGACTATGTGGAGCAAAGACTGAAGCAGAGAGGAGCTAGAATAGCAGGAAGGTCCAATTAGAAACGGAGGCGGACAGACAGAGCTACAGAGAGCACTGCAGATTGGTGCAGGCATACACAGCCAGGTGAGTCTTGTTAGTAACCTGAGTATGCCCTTGCAGTGTGCGGGGGCAGAGCCTGAGTCCGGGGGACGGGAATAAGAGTGTGCAGACTGAGCGTGCTCCGTAACTCTTGTACGCGTGTGACTGAGCCGTGGATGGTGCAGGTATCGTGCAGGAGGTGTGTGGGCGCGCCGGGCGCTGAGCAGGAATCGCCGAGGGAGTGATCCCCGACGGCGGCAGGGGCGGGGCCGTGAGGCCGGTAAGGCAGGATTGTTTTGTGTGTCCAGGGCTCCTGCGGGAGGGAGTGCTCTTGTGGTGGGAGCGAGGAGACAGCCGATTCTGACAGTACCCCCCTCTTCAGACGCCTCAGGACGGTCCAAGAACGGTTTCTCTGGAAACTTTTTCCTGAAGGACTTAAGAAGGCAGGGCATGAATGTCCTTTGAAGGTACCCAGGATCTCTCTTCAGGCCAAAGCCCTTCCACTGCACCAAGAACTGAGCTGACCCCTGGAAAGGCAGAATCCAAAAAGAGTGAACTTCGAGTCCTCCGTTATTTTGTACCAGTAATGGGATCCGGTTTACGAGTCTGATCCGAAGAGTGACTGGAGATAAATGGTTTTAAGAGGGACACATGAAAGACATTGGGAATCTTCATACTGGGTGGTAGTTGGAGCCGAATGCCACGGGATTGATTTGTTCACAAATAGGGAAAGGACCCAGACTTAGGTGCCATTTTAGGAGATGGTACCTTGAGGTGGATATTCCTAGAGGAAGCCATACCAAATCCCCTGGTTTTAACTGGGCGCCGAACGACGACGATCGGCCTGTAGTTTCGATCTGCGGGAGGATGTTGAGAAGGGTAAGACTGAATCCTGGACCATGCGGTTTGGAGGGGAAGAAATGCGTTCATCTACGGCTGCACCTCCAGAAGGGATGTTGGGGATGGGAAGACAGGGAGGGTGAACCCATAATTTAAAAGAAGGCGACTCCCGGTGGCTCGTTTTTTGCAGAATTGACGCATACTCTTGCCCAAGAGGGAGTTGAGCCCAATCATCCTGAAATCGGATATGAAACATCTCCAGGTACTTCTCCAGGATTGATTGATTCTCTCCGTTTGTCCATTGGACTGAGGATGATAGGGCGGAGAGAAAGAAAAGAGATGCCCAATCTCTTCGTGAAAGCTCTCCAAAATTTGGATACGAACTGAAACCTCTTCATAAAAAATGGACAGGGATCCCATGAATCCGGAAAATCTGCTCCGTAGATATCAGCAAGGGCGGGGAGGTGGGTAATCCTTTAAGTGTATATAAATGGGACATCTTTGGAGACCTGTCCACGACCACCAAGATAGTGTTCATTTCCTCTGGACCTGGACAACTCCACGATGAAGTCCATAGAAATGTGGGACCAGGGGCGGTCGGAACTGGAATGGGTAAACAAAACCCTGAGGCTTTTGACGGAGAGTCTTGTTTTGAGCGCACGTGGGGCATGCGCGGTAAACTCCAGAATATCTTGAGACATCCTTGGCCACCAGAAATTCCAGCCGAATGAAATCAGTAGTCTTCTTAAAACCTGGATGACCTGCAATTTAGGGAGTAACCCAAGACAGGACCTCGACCAAATTTGGATGGTACAAAGATTTTGTTGTCGTAACGACCAAGTCCTTGGAAATGCGTCTCTGGAGTGCAAAATCTTGTCAAGATTCTTGAAAGAAGACTGTGCGTGAATCCTCTCTTGTGGGAAGGATTAGTCTCCAAAGATTCCTCTGGCCTCTCTTCAGAAGAATGTATTCGGGAGAGTGCGTCTGCCTTACGTTCTTGTCCCGGGGATATAGGAAAGGTGAAAATCGAATACAGAAAAAAAAAGAGCCCCAACGAGCCTGTCGTGGACCAAGGCGTCGAGCGTTCTCTATGTAAAAGGTTCTCTTGTGTCCGTGAGAATAGTAAACGGCTCTTTCGACCCCTCTAGCAGGTGTCTCCACTCTTGAAGAGCCATCTTCACGGCCAGAAGTTCCCTGTACCCACGTCATAGTTTCCTCTCGGCAGACGAGAATTTCTTGGAAAAATGCACAGGGATGTAACTTATCTTGGGGCGTGGTCTCTGGGAAAGAACGGCATCAGCGCCGCAATCAGAAGCGTCGACCTCACGAGAAGGGAAGTTCGATGTTGGGATGACAGAGAATAGGTTGCGGAATAAAGGCTTCTTGAGTGTCTGAAGCGGAGATGGCCTCGGATGACCAAGCAGAAGGATCAGCTCCTTTTTTGGTGAGCGCAGTGAGGGGTGCCACAATGGCACAAACAATATAAAGTCCCCAGCGCTATAATTCCAAGATACCATGACCTTAAGAAGTCTCTGATCTCAAGATGGTAGTTGGGCTTGATAAAGATGTTTCAGATGGGACGGTGTCTTTGATGTAGAATGATTACACCTTCTGAAATATAGATGACAGACACACCTGATTGCGCAGCGTATTTCTACAATCAGATCCCTATCGTAGATAATACAGAATCTTACTCACATAAGTTACATCTGTATGTTCATGGAGAATCTGTGGTGCTCCCCTTCTCCTCTGTTCCTCTCACGAACCCCCGTGTGGAGACAGCTTACTGGGATCAATCACAGTCCTCGATGACGTCAGGGATAGATCCGTTGCGACACCCCCCGACGTGAGATAGATGGGCACATATGGTGTAGTATGCAATTACTTTATTGAGCTAAAACACTTAACAATGCTTTAAAATACACTCACATGGTGCAATGTGGATGATACTCTCCGCGCTAATGCCGTCCGCAGCTTGCAATCTTTCCAGCCCAACGGGGAGTACACTGCTCACAGACACGCTGTCGACTCGCGTGTGACGTCAGTGATGCAGGAAACCCTCCTCGTGTCAGGACACAGATGCTGCGAGGGCTCAAATCCCTAGGCTCCTCCTCCCTACGCGTTTCGTGACACGTGGTCACTTCGTCAGGGGATCCCCTGACTAAGTGACCACGTGTCACGAAACGCGTAGGGAGGAGCCTAGTGATTTAGCCATCGCAGCATCTGTCTCTGACCACGAGGAGGGTTTCCTGCATCACTGACTCACACGCCGAGTCGCAGCGTGTCGTGAGCAGTTACCCCCCGTTGTGCTGGAAGGATTTGCAGCTGCGGACGGCATTAGCGCGGAGTATCATCCACATTGCACCAGGTGAGTGTATTTTAAAGCATTGTTTAAGTGTTTAGCTCAATAAGTAATTGCATACTACCACCATATTGTGCCCATCTTATCTCACGTCGTGGGGTGTCGCAACGGATCTATCCCTGACGTCATCGAGGACTGTGATTGATCCCGTAAGCTGTCTCCACACGGGTTCGTGAGAGGAACAGAGGAGAAGGGAGCCACCACATTCTCTCCAATGAACATACAGATGTAACTTATGTGAGTAAGATCTGTTATTTCCTGAGTATGGATCTGATTGTAGAATAATCCTGCGCAATCAGTGTGTCTGTCCATCTATATTTCAGAGGTTTAATCATCTACATCAAGACACCGTCCCATCTGAAACATCTTTATCAAGCCAACTACCATCTTGAAAGATCAGAAGACTTCCTTTAAGGTCACGGTATCTTGGACTTTAGCGCTGGGGACTTTATATTTGTTTGTGCACTTTTGTTACCAGGTTTGGAATAGCTGTTATTATTGTCACCAAGCTGCTTTTGCTATAGATTTTGTTCTCACCTTGATGTTATAATGACACATATTGTTTAGCACATTATCGTTAGCACTTATTAATATTTTTTTAGTGTAGGTTAGCGCTTTTGGAGGGGTTATTTTCTTTGTTTGAGGGGTGCCACAAGGGTGGAAAAATCCGTATAAACTTACGATAGTAATTGCGAACCCTAAAAAACGTTGTATGGCTTGAGAGAGTTGGGTCTTGGCCATTCAGTGACTGCTTGAAGTTTACCGGAGTCCATCATAAACCCCTCATCGGAAATTATATACCCTAGAACGGAGTAGAGTCGTATGAAATGTGCACTTCTCCGTTTGGCGTACAAATGGTTTCACGGAGACGGAAGGACGTAGGATGTGTGGCGTATATGGTCCGTGGAGATCTTTGAAAAATCACGATACATCCTAGTATACAATAACACAAATATTGAGTACCTTACGAAAGACGTCGTTGAAATCCTGGAAACAGCGGGAGCATTACATAGCCGAAAGGCATTACCAGATATTCGTAGTGTCCACTAGCTTGTTGAAGGCCGTCTTCCATTCATCCCCCTTCCTGATGCGCACCAGTTATAGGCACCATCGTAGATCCAACTTGGAAAAAATCTTGGCCCCTGTAATTTATCGAACAGTTCGGTAATAAGGGAGGGGGTAACATTTTTAATAGTGATGTGTTTAAAACCCTATAGTCATGCAAGGCCTCTTGACGAAGAAAAACCCAGCCCCTGCTGGGGAATTGGAGTGACAATAAAGCCTTTCTTGAGATTCTCCTGGATATATTCATCCATACGTAGATTCTAGTAACGACAAGGGGTAGGTCTTGACTTGGGTAGGGAGTAACCTGGAACTAGATCGATCGGACAATCGTAAGTCCTGTGTGGCGCAGAGAGTCTGACTGTACCTTATTGAAAACGTCCCGGAATTGATGGTAAACGGAAGGTAGAATAACTTCGGGAACAGAGGTATTGGCCAGCAGTTGATGAGTCTCGCCTGACCTCGGCCTCCAGGAAATGGGCGCAGAGGAAGTCCAGTCAATGAGAGGATTGTTAAGCTGTAGCCAATGAGACCAAGGGTGATGGTATCCCAGGAGCGTGAATGCATCGAGAACTAAGATCTCCTTGTGTAGATTGAGGACAGAATCAAGGGAGCCTTCTCTAAGGAGATGTGGGCCGGGGTAAGAGGACATCCTCTGATACCGACGAGTGCATGGGGAACCTCTTTCTCACGATGTGTATCGGTTTAACCGGCGAATTCAAGATCCCAAAGTTTCCTCCAGCTCCTGAGTCAAAAGCGGCGGTAGAAGTCTTGAACTTATCGCCTGAAAGGGAGACTGAAAATGTAATTTTCTTAGGGAGTTCATCTTTAGAAGGGGACGTGGAGACATTACAACCCAGAGAGGCCCCTCTTCCTCACGGGTGTTCCCGTTTCCCGGACGCAGTGGACACTCCCGAACCAGATGTTCCATGGATCCGCTAGTAAACACAATCCCCGGCGGGGACGCGAGTGTGCTGACGCTCTGAGCGGTGTACCTGGATACGTTGATCCACTCTGT
>WSYH01006302.1:0-39031 GCA_036426205.1 Ascaphus truei
GCGCCTGGTGGATAGGAGGTGGTTTTTTGGATCTTTCCTCCTGTCCTGTCACTCACCTCCCCCCCCCCGGGTCCCCCTTATTCCGGGAGATGGGCGGGGCTGGCAGTGGTGGCTGCGCGGTGTTCCCCATCTGCCGCCGGGAACCCGTGCTGCCCGCCTGGGGAGGGGGGGCGGTCGTTTACCTTTAGCGTCCGGGCTTCCGTATCTCCACCCCCCCCCCAGGTGCGGGAGACTGGGCGCGGGGTGGTGTGCAGGGGGATGCCCGGAGAGCCACCTGCTCGTGGTCTGCCTCTGTCTGTACTCATTTGTGTGTGTTGTGTGTGTGTGTGTGTGTAAACCACTGTCCGTGTGTTTGTGTACCACTTTCTGTGGTGTGTGTACCACTGTCGGTGTGTGTACCACTGTCTGTGTGTTGTGTGTACCCATTGTCCGGTGTCGGTATGTGTACCAGTGTCTGTGTCGTGTGTGTGTGGTGTGTGACAGTGTGTTACTGTACAGTGTGTGTTGGCTGGGTGTTGTGTACCAGTGTGTGTGTGTGTTGTGTGGGTGTGTTTGTGGTGGTGTGTGTGTACCAGTGTGTGTTGTTTATGTGTGTGTGTACCATTGTGTGGTCCAGTGTTGTGTGTGTGTTACCAGTGGTGGGTGTGTGTGTGTGTGTGTGTGTGTGTGTTGTGTACCTGTGTGTGTGTGTGTACTGTGTGTTGTGTACCTGTGTTGTGTTGGTGTGTGTGTACGCAGGGTGTGTGTGTGTGTACCAGTGTGTGTGGTGTGTGTGTGTGTGTTTGGGTGTAACAGTGTGTGTTGTGGTGTGTGTACACCAATGTGTGTGGTGTGTGTGGTGTGTACCAGTGTTGTGTGGTGTACCATGTGTGTGGTGTTGTGTGTGTGTACCAGTGTGTGTAACCAGTGTGTGTGGTGTGTGTGTTGTGTGTGTATACCATTGTGGTGTGTGTGTGTGTGTGTGTGTGTGTTGTACCAAGTTTTTTTTTAAAAGTTTTGGTGTGTGTGTCCCAGTGTGGTGTGTGTGGTGTGGTGTGTACCAGTGTGTGTGTGTGTGCAGTGTGTGTCCCGTTCTTTCTGTGGTCCCTCTCTCTCTCTGTCCCTCTCTCTCTCTCTCTCTCTGTCCCTCTCCCCTCTCCCCCTCTGTCCCTCTCCCCTCTGTCCCTCTCACCCTCTGTCCCTCTCACCCTCTGTCCCTCTCAACCCTCTGTCTCTCTCAACCCTCTGTCCTCTCCTACCCTCTCGGTTGTCTCTCTCACCCTCTCGTGTCTCTCCCCCCTCCGCTCGCTGTCTCGCTCTACCCTCTCGCTGTCTCGTCTCCCCTCTTCACCCTCATCCTGTCTCTCTCTACCCTCTCGCTGTCTCTCTCACCGCTCGCTGTCTCTCTCCCCTCCTCGCTGTCTCTCTCCCCTCTGTCTCTCCTTCCTCTTCTCACCCTCTCCGCTGTCTCTCTCACCCTCTCGCTGTTCTCTCTCATCACCCTCTCGCTGTCTCTCTCACCCTCTCGCTGTCTCTCTCACTCTCGTCTCGTCTCTCCCCTCATCGCTGCTCTCTCTTCAGTCACTCAACCCTCTCTCTGTCTCTCCATACCCTCTCTCTGTCTGCCTCTCTCTCTCTCACTCTCTCTCTGTCTGCCTCTCTCTCTCTCACCCTCTCTGTCTGCCTCTCTCTCTCTCACCCCTCTCTCTGTCCTCCTCTCTCTCTCTCACCTCTCTCTGTCTGCCTCTCTCCTGTCTGCCTCTCTCTCTCTCACCCTCTCTCTCGTCTCTCTCACCCCCCTCTCTCTCTCCTCACCCTCTCTCTCTCTGCATGCTCCTCTCTCTCTCTCTCTGCCCTCTCTCTCTCTGTCCACCTAAAGACCCTCTCTCTCTGTCACACCCTCTCTCTCTCTGACACACTCTCTCTCTCTGACCCTCTCTCTCCTCTGCTGACCCTCTCTCTCTCTCTGAGCTCTCTGACACTCTCTCTCTCTCTCGACCCTCTCTCCGCTCCTCTCTCTCTCTCTCTGACCTCTCTCCTCCTCCATCTCTCTCTCTGTCTCTCTCACCCTCTCTCTCTCCCTCACCCTCTCTCCTCACTCTCTCTCTGTCTCTCTCTCTCTCTATCGTTTCCTTTCTCTCACCCCTCCCTCTCTGTCTCTCGTCTCTCTCACCCTCCCTGCTTATCTTAACTGGCGCTATACCTACACCGAAGTTAACCTACCCTTCTTTTTCTTCCAGATCTGACTCAAGTTTCACACGGGACCTCGGAGACAGGTATGGGAACACCTCCCCTCCAGTATAGTACTTGAGGGACTGGCGGATCAGTAAGATCCCAGGCGGGATTGCTGCTTTAGAAATTGTGAAGAGGGGGCATCCAGAACATGGTTAAGGGGTTCCAGAATCATCACATCTGGGGTTTTTTTTGTTCGATTAGTGAGGTCAACACACACACCCACCACATGTAACAAGGACAAATGGTCGTAAGTATAAGTGTACTACAATAAATAAACTGTTATGTAAAAAAAAAAAAATGTCCCGGTTTTTCATTTACAAATCTGGTCACCCTAATATAATAGCCATTTCATTGGACATTCTTCAAGATATTGTCATTTTAATCACTCTTCAAATTAGCTTTAACTTATATTTTTATTCATGCCTCTTGCTTTACAACACTCTGCTTGCAATTAGTGCTGATTTTTGAATCACATTATGCCACTTCCTGTGTCTTTTTATGTCTGTCTCTTTAAGGATTACTGCCTCCAAAGTTCTCTCCCTTCCACATAGCAACAGCTGACACGTTCTATTTTCAGAATTTCTTATGGCTGTTGGTCACGAGTAAACTTTGGCGGGAAACGGAGCCCTTTAAGAGTGTTTGTTTATGCTGACACTGTATGCTCCCAGGAAGAACCTTTTTTTGCGAAACGCCGTAGGAGCAGAGCTGTGACAGCACCCCTCCATCCTGTGACACCCGTGTGCCTTACCATACTGCGTGAGACTTTCCTCCGTTTTACTGCTGATGTCCCACTGCAAGACTTTGGTCTTTATCATCTGATTCTCCTGCTGCCTGACTGAGTAACGCTGGTATTTATCACTGGATTTCCTCAGTGCTTTGTGCACACCACACACAGCAGTGCTCTATGTCCCTGTGTTATTCACACCCACCACGCTCATTATTTTTGAGCTCTGTATCTCAGGGGACTTTATATGGCGCTACCAGTGCACTTTATGATCTACCACTGCTCTACTTATCTTACATGTGCAGCTCAATTTGGGCATCACTTTATTCAGCTGATTTACAGCACATTCCAAGGGTCACACTTTATGTATTCTAGCTATGTGCCTAACTATCTCTCATCATCATTAAGAGGTTATGTATATTTACTACAATATATATCCAATTTTTTCTTTTTGGGTCTTATCTACTTACCATTTATATTCATTGCTACTCTGTTCTGGATCGGCCGGATCTCCATAAACATTACTGGGAGAATATTTTTCCCCTAGTTCTGTTATGTTATATTTGTAATGATATATTGTTACCCTGCTTTGGCTCTTATCAGACCAATTGTACCTCTTTGATGTTTTTACGTTGTGTCGCATAGCGATCTGACATGTGATTTTGTGTGGGTCTGTCTTTTGTGTTTTTCTATACTCTTTGTTAATAAAAGTCCTTTTGTACTTTTTCATAATTCAGCATTTGAGTGCACCTTTTTGACCCTACTCTCGCCTCCTTTTTAGTCATAATATTCCTTTCGGGTCGGTAGCACCACCAGAGGTTACCTTTTACCTTGACCAAGAACAACCCCCCATATCCAACCCAGAAATAAGAGTAAAGACACAGAAGCAAAAAAAGCGAGTCAGAAATACTATCAACGCTCCGATATCGAAGGGAGGGTGGTAAAGCAGAAAAAAAATAGCAGAAGAAAGAGGGCCGCGCCAAACTACCACGAGTGACACCAGCTCACATACAAAAAACCCCCAACCCAGGGACAGGAAGAAGAATTAATACCGGGGAAAGAAGGTCGGCACCAGAAGAGAGCGCACCCTCTTAGGCGAAACGGGTAGAATACGAACAAGGTAGGCGGGGCCACGAATATCCGCTACGTGTGGAAGGAAGCAAAGGGGGAAAGGGGTGGCCGAGGCACGCATGGAAACGGAGAGGTGCATACCGAGCGGGGGGTGGGGAGAAGGAGAAGAAAGGGAGATGAACCAGAGAGGGAACAAGCCGAAACTAACGACCGTGAGGGAAAAGGGGGGGGCATCAAACGCACGAGTGGAAACCCAGATTGCGAGGGCGAGGAAGGTACGAAAGATGGGGCTGACAAACCGCGCCTAGATGGGGGGGTTGTACGGCAACATGGTGAGGGAGAAATAGAGGGGGCGCAGTTAGAGCCGCGCGCGGAAACGGAGCTTCGCAAAGAAGAATGGCAACAATCTGGGTTGGGTGAGAAAAAAACAGCCAGAATGGGGCGATTCGAATTATGGGTCGCCCATACCCCGCCCCTCCAGCCTAAAGCGGGGGAAAAAGTAGGCACGGACCGACGTAAACGCGTCTGGGGCGGGACTCCTAGAGTACCGTACGGGGCGCGGACTGAAGGGATATTGCAGCGAGCTAAACCCAGGGACGAGAGAGAGTATAAGGCGATAACCCTGTATCCTACGCAGAGGGGGGGAGGAAGGCATCAGACCAGAATGAAGCGACGAAGTGAAGCAGTTTCGGAAATGTGGCCCGTCGCGTCTATCCAGAGCCAAATCATTGGTGTAACCTGATTATTTAATCAACACAAGGGTTATGTGGATTGCGGCATCTATTGTGGTGGTTCCATATATATTATATATATAGATAGTATATAAAAATATATAATATATATATATATATATATATTATGATACACACCACACAACAAATTACAAAAATAGAATATATATAGATTAAAAACAAACATTGCAGAAGAACAATTTTAACATATCTACATATGTGCCCAGACACAATCTAAACCTCCAAGGTAATAATAATAATAATTGTGTGTTTTGTATAGCACTGCTAGTTTATATAGCGCTTTAACAGAGACATTTTGCAGACACAAGTCCCCCTGCCAGTGGATCTCTACAATACATGTTTTGTGTGCCTGAGACCACGGGGACTGGGAATTGAACCAGGTTCCCCTGCCATACTCTACTTTACTCACTGAGCCCTTCGCTACTTTAAGATTAAAGTCATATATGGAGCTCAAACAATATTCAGGCTTTTTTTACATCCGTTCTGTCTATGAGAAATAGTGTGTAATTTTTTTTAAACCAACCTAAAAATACATTTTGAATGTATATGATGGTAACAAGATCGTCTTTGTTTCTATAGAACCATTTTACAAAGTCAACATCCTTTCACTCTTCTAACAGGTCTGGCAACACCCTTTTCAGTTCGCCCTCTCTCTAGCAGTGCACAATTATCTGTGACTGCGGTTTAGTGTCTTCCATACAGAATTTTGTCCTTTTGGTGCATCGACAGCATTTAGTGAACTACCGAGCTGAATCTTCGCTGATCGTCACAGGGAGAACGAATCGATCGCGCACTTAGCTAATAACTTATTTGTGGATGGAATTGATACACAATTTAAAGAGGGAACAAATAAAACGCAGCTAAAGCTACACTTGTAGTGGCCGGGGCGACGGTGATGTCAGGCTGCGGTCGCCTGAAAAATAAATTGAGATGACTCCAGCGATCGCTCGACCAGCCGTGTGTCGTTTACTATAAGCGCACGCGGACAGCGGCAATGCATTTTGTTTTTGACGCAATGCGCTGTCGCCGTCACTATAAGCGCAGCCTTATGCCTGGGCCATGTTAAGATGCTTGCTGCGTTTTAAGCAGCGCTGAGGCGCTCTCCCCAGCCTCAGACATGAGCCCTACAGCCCATTAGAGCGGCGTAGTAGGGGCTCACATGCGCTTCCGCGCGTTGCGGAAGCGAGTCGTCTTAGGGAGATTTAAAATTCCCCCGCTTGCCGGCACGAAGGCCGGTCACGTGGACGGTTCGCCCAATAGGGCGAAACCAGCTCCGTGAACGTCACTCTGGCCCGTCCCCGGCCAGGACGCGCCCGCCCTGAACGTGCTGTGACAGTGCGTGACGGTAAGCAACCGCAAGGCCAGGGAAACGACCCACTTTCCCTGCGCTCAGCACGCCAGCAGGGCTAGGGCCGGAGGCCTAGGACTGTGCTTGTAATATACAACAAGAGAGGCATTCCATGACTGAAAGTGATTTATAGAGCTGTATAAACATCACATGAAGTCGTCATGTTACACAATATAGCAACACTGGTTAACAAAAGGTTGTTCAGATGTTTTAGCGTTTATATTTAAAGTGTTATTGTTGGCTAATGGTTATTTATGGTGTTGCCTAGTGGATGTATTAATTAATTTGATGTTGTTGGGTTAACTGCTTTTATATATTGGAATGTAGGTTTAGTATGGTGTAATTCCAGAGTGTCTATGTGTGATTATTTTAATTGATGTAGTGTTTTATTTTCTTTTAAGTTGGATTGGTGGGCTAGTGGCTATTTATGTAATTGATGATTGCCTATTGCTTTGAATTGGTACAGTTTTGGTTTTTAGGTGTGTTGTTACTGTAGGTTTTATATTGTGTATTTGGATAGTTCAGGGAGGGCTTTTATTAGAGTGACTTTGTCTGCTACAGTACAGTAGTTATCATGCCCATATTATATGGGTAGATGTACTACTATAACAATCAAGTGGTACAGGGTGGGTACGCGGGGTTGCTCCCACTGGGCAGTGGAGATCTACAGTCGGAGGGGGAGGGAGGGCGCGAAGCAGAGCCGGGGTTCCTGCACGCTCCACCTCTAACCAACATAGACCCTCAAAGCGAGCGAGGGTAAGTAACCCCGTTAAACGTATAATGGTTATTAACCGTAAAGTGATTAAGGCCATTAGAATGTATTTGCTAGTTTGTTTTCTGGAACTCAGTTCCGCTGATGAGGACGCCCTTCATATTGCGGGTTAAAGTATAACGGTTTTATTACTGTATTTTATGTGCGTGGCTCAGTTGTATTTATAGCTGGCAAATATCTATTATCCATATTGGATACTATAGTTATTTTCCATTACTTTACTGTAGTGTTTGGGGGGGGGGGGGGGGAGGGGGGTCTGAATTAATTGAAATGTAGGCATGTTTATTTTTTTCAATAAGGAATGGTAATCGCCGGTTGCAGGGGACCCCCCGAGGGATCCCCGGACCGCCAGCGGGACCCGAGGGGAAAGAACGGGGACCCCACAGTGTGGGGGCCCAAGGTACCCGCAGGACTACCTGAGGATGGACCACCTGGGGCCACCCCTGAGCCGTAGCGGGGACCACCCGACGGGAGTGCCCTCAGACACGCGTTTTTTTTGCACCTCTGGTGCCACTCACTGCGGGCCTGTCAGAAACCGTGTGGGGCCACCCGGGGTTGGTCCCCCGCACCGTTGGTATTAATTCGCTGTTATAAAAATTAAATATTGGTTTTATGTTTCGTAGGGTGGGGGCACGGGGGGGTTGTTTTGGTTGCTTACTGAGATATGATTTTAATATATCAGTAATTTTCGGGGGTCTCTGGAGCTGAACCGCATTGGATTTCAATCCCGGGGACTCCCCGTGTTTCCACGAGATACAGGCCCCGTTATGGCTGCCTTATCTCCTATGCATGGAAAGTTCATTTCACGAGATCGGGACATTTCCCAATGCATGAGGAGATACCGGCACCCTTCCTTATATAAGGGGCCCTGTGCCCCCAGTCTGAAATCAGCGGTAACCGGAGCGCCCTGTTCGCACATCATACCTCACTCCCGGCTCTATTTGGTCTACGCCATCTCTGCGAGCCCCCTGCTTACTACGTAATGTTTAAAAATGAAATTAAAACACCGTATCGCCTGGAGGCAGAAGACCAGAGCCCAGATAGTAGAGTGACTGATCAGCCTATCTCTTACTGCGGTCTATACAGAAAGGCAGAACCCGGGTTAGGACTCACACAAGTGTTAATCCGAATGGGCAGCTATAGTCTGCTGCACAGGACAAAAAACTGTTGAGGAGATCCCGGGGCGATCTCTGGAAACCATTTTCAAGATGTTGTTCGCATACGGTTGCTGGCTGCATCTGTACGCCCATTAAATTCGCTCTCTTTTGTATACTATACGTCTGGGGGAAGAACATACCCTGTCTGGGTGATCTACACTGATCTCCTGTGTCTCAACTTCACTTCTGCTCGTTAGAGAGAGATTAGTTCTCTATAATGCACGTTGATTGGTAAAATTGTTGAGTTGAACTGCCTCCCAATCTCCATTATTTCAGTTCCTGATAATTAGGTGGGCAATATGTTGGGTCTTTGTATCTGCTTAATGGAAACGCTTTGTGAGAACATTTCGCTCTCCTTACTTTGGAAGAATTCCCGGTACCATAGACTCAAGAACAGATATTTCAGGGTTTTGTCTGAGTTGCTTTTCAATTAATATATTTCACATTGGGTGGGGTGGTGTATTTATACGTATTTTACATCACCAATTTTTAATTGTTCGTCACTTTAATATTCATTTAGATTGATTAATATGACACTTAGTTATTTTGAAACACAATTAGTTTGTTTGGTACATGTATATATATATATATATATATGATCATATATTATATATATATAATATATATTATATATATATATATATATTATATCTATATACACACACTGTGGGCTTCTCCCCAATGCATTTTTATTCACACTGATACACATAACCACTCTTCTCCCCCCCTCACTGCGTTCATTACATTTGACCTCTAGCCCATAATCTCATCCAACACGGGGGAATGAAGTCATACATAACATTAAAGAGACCTGTTTTTAAGGTAACTTGCTTCATTTTTGTAACAACTCGCGGAAGAAGAGATCAGGTATCCGAAAGCTCGCACAAATAATAAAAGGCATTTCGTTAGCACACGAACGGTATCATTATTTATTTTTTTGATATGAAGCTCAGCGCAACCCGGATCTGATACCTCTAACATGTATATATAATATATATATATATAAGATATGATATAGATAATATATAGTAGTTAGAGCGCCCAATTACACACCATTAGAATTTGTACCGGGTACTGCATTCTTAGAGGGATAATTTCACTGAGCACAAGAAAGTATAAATATAAAAGTCTTACGGGATTCGGTGGCCACAACTTTTCCATTAAACCATAACAATGTACACCTGCAGTTATAAATCACCATGTGGCTGAGATGTGGGCTCTTGTGCATTTCTCCTTTCTTTCTTCGAAGAAGAACAAGAAACAAACATTTTCACCCGAAGACTCTGAAACAAAAGTAACAGTTTATATTGAAATTTTTACATGTGCATTCAAAATGACCAGAAATTAAGAAATGTTAGTCCCTATTCAAACTTGGACAGTACAATTTCCAAGCAGTCCCGTATGCCGTGGCTTGGAAATATCAAATGTAGGATTTGGAACCTGGGCCACAGCAAAATATTACTTTACATTTGATCCAGTATGGACTTAAGGACAAGTATGGTTTACAACTAATTTATTTTGTAATTATTTATGTCCAAGCCAAAAAATAAATTATTATCAAGCAGTCTTTCCAGGAGGAAACAAAGCAATCACAACGCTCACAGGAAGGGGAAGAGGACAGCAAAGGGAGAAAATGAAGGCTAAGATTGAGAAGAAATACATAGAGCGGGAAAGAAAGACAGGAGAGGATGAGGAGGTGGGCGAGAGAGGGAGAGAAGGAGAGATGGAGAGTAGGTGGAGGAGAGGGAAAGGAGAGGGGGAGAGAAAGGAGGTTGAAGAGGAACGAGGAGATTCGGGGGGTGAGCGTAGGATTGGGAGGGGAGGAGAGAGACAGACACATTTGGGGGAGAAACGAAGAGAGACATAGGGTTCTGAATTAATTTATTTTTTCCCAGTGGAGCTGCACATGTGCAGCTAATGCACTGTAACACACAAGATGAACCATCTGATACCTGAAAGTTTGGAGGCGCTCATATCCTCAAAAATAGCAATACTCATGATCTGCCCAACACACATTTAGCTTGAAAGTCCTCAATCTTCTTGTTTAGAGCTTTAAGATTTCCAAAACACTGTGTATACTTAGTGTTATGAAAAATGCTTCTTTCTTTCGAAAGATTTTAATCAGTGAGAAAAGCAGTTGTGGAAAACATAATTATATTTGATTCCAATGGAGTTTCATTACATTGGACTACCGTCAGTGTTATGAATAATACCCTGCAGTAAGCTTGTTCTTTCTTGTTGGGCTGCAGAGGAGCCAGGTAATGGTTTCTAGTTTTGTTTCTGTATACTGCACTCTTCCCAAGCATCATTATTTTGGGACAAAGTGCTCTATCCATGTTCCCGCTTTAACTACCTTTTAGACGTTACTGAGAGGGAAACAAAAAAATAAAGATGTTTCTCGGAGTGCCCAAACTTAATAAACATGTCAGGAATTTATAAATGATTAACTGAAGCATATGATATAAAAAAATGTTTTTGCTGGTTGGCTAGCACTTTTTGTATACCCTACTTTTTTCTGATTACAGCTGTGTTCAACACGTACAGACTATAATACATGCCTATAGTGAAAAGAAAATGCCAACAGTTGTTTGATTAACTACTGTATATATTTTTCCGCTTACCAGCTGTGCACCCACTGATTTAATAATGCCGATGAAAGCATATATAACATTTGTGTAGTAATCATAAGGGTTTAAAATGAGCAAACTCTCCCTACATGCTCGTTAAAAAACAATACAAAGTACATGACTTAAACATAAGTTTTATTTGAAAAGCCTTCGATAAATATTCAGATTTAAAAGCACAACCTTCTAAAGACTTTAAAATATACTGCAGGATGGTTTCAACATTTGAGGATTGTAGGGAATAATACTGTCTAATAGTAGTATGATTAAGATTTCAAAAGAATAAGCACAGCTTTGATACTAATCACGGGTGTGCAAAGTGGGGGGAGCGGACGTATCTCGCGCTTATCTGTGGCAACACGTCGTCAAATGATGCCGTGGAGTCATGTGACGTGCGGGATAGGACAAACGCGCGTAAACTGACGCCGTCGGGGGTCACGTGTACGTCACATGGCCCCGAGTCACTTGACGCTGGCATATTAGATATGGGCGGGGCGCGAGCACAGGTGTCGTGGCAGGCAGGCAGGCAGGCGGCAGGCAACCTTATCCCAGGTGTATATAGAGTTTTTTTCTAAACATTTGGTTTCTTGACAATGTTCTGAATGACAAGCAATCTAATTATTCTACACATTTAGAGACAGCTATTAAGCTGTTAAGCACAGTAGTCAGGGCAGCTGTATATGTTGAAAACAATATTGAAGCATAGATGGAAAACAAAGGAGAAACACAGTGTTTTAATGCAGTGTTTAAACGACAAACGAACAACAGATTGTCCAAGTAGCTTGCAATGGACATGTCATTTCTTAGTTATAAAAAACAAAAAAGAAACTCCATGTTTAGTAAATCACCTTAGCACTATATCGTATCAGTTAGCTTCTATACGTCTTCTACTCTGGGGTCTTAGCGTCTCTGTGGGGTTAAGGAGTAGGATTAATGTATTTGGCATCGAATGCTTGAGGCACATAAACCAACTTTTCAAAACTAACGTTGAACAGGAATTGGCACATAATCATTCGGTGATGGGTCGTGGACTAATTACCAGATCCACTCTATTACAACATTTTTCTTTAGTTCTTTTGTGAATTAAAATTATTTTAATTGTTCATCATTTCAAATTGGCAAACACGGATATCATCGTGGGTTTCTTTTTGTTTGTTTTAGTATTGTACCGTGTCCCCATTTGTCACCTTTTTGCCACTCCACATACTCCCTCATAACTACTAATATCTATTTCGCTGACGCGTGTGAGTGTTCCACCTTACCCCTTTTCCTGTGATACTAATTTCTCTACTAAAAGTGTTTTGTCTGCTTCTTTTTTTTTTTAAACCTACAATTGAAGCAAGGGAGTATCGGGTGAACGATACTTTTTTCGACCTCTGGTAGACCCCTGTTTACAGAGATACTTACCCTCAAATCCGTGGGGTGCCGGGTTGAGCCCCTCGTCGCAAGGGAACACATAATGGCCGCCTTTCAAGCTCTATTGGCCCACATGATGCGGGAGAATAGAGAACTGCAGAATCCGCGCACCCCCTTTCGGAGGTAGTATCTCTGATAACAGAGGTCACGGAGCTGAATTACTGGGGTTAACTCGGATAACTGGCTTCAATCCTATTTTTTATTTTATTTTTTTAAATCCCCTGCTTGGATGCTCTTCTATGTGTCCTGTTTCTAACTCCAGAGACTCTATAAAGGTGGTAGCAACTTCAAGTTCGAGCCTTAAAATACAGAGTATTGTGTAGTTTATAATTGGCTAACGGAGGAAATACAATTTAAAAACTAATACACGGTATATCATTTTTCTTGCCAAAAAATAAGCCATGAACCGCTCACCATACGGTAGTAGGCATTTTAATGATACAGAAATAGCTCAAAATCACTGCCAAAAAATTGTATAGAATTAACAGACGATAAAATTGTATGGCGGAATATTTGATATATTGTCTTGTATAAGATTCTCTTTTATTTTTTATATTATAAAACAACAAAGTTATAGATTAGGTCTCTCAACTTGTTTAGGAGTGGAGTCAAACCTTATATTTAGTACTAGGAGTAAAGAACAACCACTCTATAACACCAAGGAAAATGAGTTCAATTCCGGTGTGACCTTGGGCAGCCACTTATCTCCACTGTGCCTCATGCACCAAAAATACCAGATTGTGCCAAAATGCCTGGGCAGGACTGTGTCCTTGTAAAAACTTCCTACGTGATCAGCCAGGTACTGCGCGCTATACTGATACTGCGCGCTGTAATGATAATGTGCTGCGCTGAGTGTATTGGGAGAAAAGTGCTTACTGACATTAAAGTTATTACTAAGTTATTATACTTCAGCTCACGTGCTTTGGAGAAGCAGAACCATGTCACTTAGTGTTACGGCCAGAAATTGCTTGTATCCCTTCCGACTCCGCCATGGACATCAAACACATGAAAGTACAGTAGAGTATCAGAAAAATTAAGTGAGGCAAGCATCCGAGCATGCAGAAATGTAGAAGGCGGAGAAGAGAAGAAGAGGAAATGGGTGTAGCAAATAAGTGAAACGTTTAAAGGAGGCCAAAAAGACTCATTTGCAATAGAGAATACATTTAATTTCATTACAAAATGCCTAGACTGGCACAGCTGGAAGAAAAAGATATGACGGAAAAGGATAGAACAAATAGACATGATGTGATAAATATAAAAGAAATTGAAAAATGACAAAACTTAGTGAAGAAAGATGAGTGAATAAAATAATTTGTCAAAAGGTAAAATCAAGGACCGCTTAAAGTGACTTATATTACAAGTGTAAGTTACAGTTTGTATTTATGGTATGGCAATAAGACTCTAAAGGTATTCCGTGCCCGGGTGACCGATTAAACGCAGTGCAAGTTCGTCAATATACACTGCATGTGTGTTTTAATAATCACAGTTCTGTAGTAAGAAAAAAGTACTTTTAGCATTTCTTGGTTTTAAAAAGACAACTTTGAAAGACCCATTTTCTTTATTCTTTTGACAGCCTTTGCTAAGGCACTGCCCCTTAAGTCCTGTCACAAGCCTTGGCAACACCCTTGTCAGCCCCTGCCCTCCCTCTAAGCAATGTCAGTGCAGGAGTGCTCATGAATATTCATGGAGCTTCCACGGAGAGGACAGAAGAGAAGAAAAACATATGCCAGCTGTAATTATGTCCCACCAAATTTTCGCCTATCAATAACATGGAGAACGACCTTGACTGCAAGCTAATGCGTTCTTTAGGTAATTAGAGATTGCACACATAAAAACCTGTTTTTAGTGAAGTAAAAAATCAATTAAAAAAAAAAAAAAAAGACTGAACGCAGCTTTAAAAATGCTCAGTCGCAATCGTTGCAACTAAATCTACAAATAGAACTTGTGTGTCAGAATACAAATAACTATGCATGTAGCAAAAACATAGCCAGTAGATAATTCATTAAAATATAGGCTCTGATCAAATTCATTACGGCACCGTCACAGAATTCTGCGACAGAAGAACGATGTATTACATAACATTCGGCCTGGGTGCATAAAATGGTCTTCAAATATACAACTCCATCAGCAAAACTTGAAGAGTAAGGTACTGTGCTTCCCAACGAAAACAAGCCACAAAATCTTATATACTTTTCACTTATTCTTGTAGATAATAACTAATTCATGTACTTGGGGGGGGGGGGGGGCAAGGTCAATTCATCCTGCAAGGCTATGCAGATTTGAAAGTCACAAAAATTCTCTGTTACAAAATGTTTCAATTTTTCATAACCAGTCCTCATTTTTATGTATTTCAAAATGTTTAATCTGAAAAAATAATAGCAATATCATTTCTATCATACATCTGTATCTTGTTTTTTTTTTATAATTAATTCGCTAACCTGTTATCGAATAATTCCTTCATTCACATTCAGCCAGACCCTTTTTATAGTTGTCTAAATACAGTAAGAATATTTACCAATTAAAGAGCAGTTCCCCCTCGCTCAGATTTATACCACACTACGCCACCCCACTTTTTTACATGGATGGAAAGCAAGGAGGTGATGCACATTAATTGCAGCTTCTTAAGACTCCATTTACCGAGATCTACTTGGCACTAGCGCGGTACTCACCTCTCCAGAAAAACAAAATAGCGGTATACATCTCCTGCTTTACAATGTGTCAATAAAAAGCCACAATGTCCTCCGTGCGGCTTGCCTATTTGGTCCAAGGGGGCTAAAATATGTCAGAGTGCGGAACCTGCTTTATAGGTATCGTATGACAAAGTGCCCCGGAGTCACAATGAATGCAGTTCACACCCGGAACACCCTCCTTCTACCCACGTAAACAAAGGGGGGGCATGGTGAACGCAGCAACTTTACTTACATGCGAAGGACGGCCCTTTAAAAGAGTCATTAATATACTGTAAGGTTACCTAAACACATAGTTCTTGCTTAAGCCTAAACCAAAATTTCAAGATGTAAAGTTATTTAAAGAAAAAAAAAAAATAGATAGAAAAAAAATGCATAATGACCAAACAGTGCCAACCGAAAATATCAGTCAAAAATAATTGCTACTTTTGAAAACTAGGACTGATTCATTATAAATATGCATATGTAGTTAACATAGTGAAAGTTACACGGTGGGAAATTGTATATTTGTCATCATCCTTCCAAGAAACAGTGCTTTTCAGCCTTTTGTCCAACTAAAACTCCCCAAATGTATACTTATTTTTAATTTGGCCATTTTCTGGCTTTTGATTGAGTCCATGATTATGAATTCATGGAATTCATGCATTAACATAAAAGAAGCTATTTCTTTATTTCCAAGATTGTTCAATGGAAAGTACCATTCAGCCGGTATTTTACTTTAAAATAACAAGCAGTATACTCCGCTCCGGTCCTGGAAATTTTCCATGTTACAAATCTCTAACCCATTTGAATTTTCATCCATTTGCTAGTGATTTAAAGCCTGGCAGATTCAGTCACTATCCTGCATGGTGTTTTTTTTTTGTATAATAAATCAGTTCTGTTTAAGAAAAATAGTTTTAGCATTTCTGTTTAAAACCAACAACTTTAAATACCAATTTTTCTTGTTTCTATTTTAAACAGCCATTTGCTAAGGCACTGCCCCTTCATGTCCGTCACAAGCCCTGGCCACAATGCCCCTTTGTCAGCCCTGCCCTCCCCTAGCACATTTCGTGCAAGGATTGCTCATGAATATTCTAGCTTCCACGACAGACAAGCAAATATAACAGATCCTCTTCACTAATTATGTCACCAAATTTCGACCTATCATACATGGAGAACGAATTGACCTGCGCTATGCATTTTCTTTAGTAATTAGAGATTGCACACATAAACCTATTGAATAACAAAAATTAATAAAAAAAAAAAAATACTGAACTACAGCCTTTAACAGAGGTGGTAAGGAAACAGCCAATAACTTTTCACATCATCTTCCATGCAGTTATATACCACTACTTACACGTCAGCTTCACTCTACACTACGATTAGTTTAGTAACTCTCTGGCATATCATCATGATACATAGCAATCTACAAACAAGGGTAAAAAAACTCTTCATACGGTAGCAAGATAGATAACTACGGTGGCGAAATTCCATAGTTTTTTCCATGATAACCTTCTTAAATCAACAAATATCCAATCTGGGTGAGATTAACGAATTCCATGTCTTTGAACAATGATGTATGGTGACTTAGACAAACAATAGTCATTAAGAGTACGGGTATGTGCAAAGTTATTGAACCCTGGTTTATCACTAAATTAAATTAATTAAATTATGTTTTAAATAATTATGTAGATTCTTCAGGGGGGAGTTTTAGAAGCCCGCCCCCCCCCCCCCCTATATAAAGATCATAACTTTGGTGAGTTTGGTCTTCACCATAGAACAGGTGTGTGGAAACACAGCATGCACAATCAAACAAAATCTATAGGACTCAGAAAACCATTATTGTGATGCTGCATCCATCTTAACATGGGTTATACAAAAATTCTAAGCTTTGGGGCTCAAAAATTCACTGTCAAACAGTCTACAAATGAAGAAAGTTAAAGACCCACCGTCACTCTAAAACGCAGGAGTGTCGTCTACCAAAATCTCTCCAAAACCAACCATGTCATCCAAGAAGTCACAAAGAACCCCAGAGTAACTCCCAAGATCTGCAGATGTCCACTCTCTCTTGCTAATATGACTCAACTATCATAAAAGACTGACAATAATGTGTTCATTAAGTATAGCCAGGAGGAAACCACTGCTCTCTAAAAGAAACATTTTCGTCTGTTCTGAAGTTTCGCCAAAAGCATATAATGATCCACAACACTCCTACAATGTCTCTGGACATGCAAGTCAAATTACAACCTTTTGGCCTCAATGGAAACATTAAATCAAACCTCGCATTTGAACAGAACAACACTCATCCCAACTGTTAAGCATGGTGTGGGAGGGTGATATTCTGGTGCTGCTTTCGGGCCTCACCTGGATGGCTTATCTTGCCAACCACCATGAATCGCATTGTATCAGAAGATTCTAAAGGATGAATGTCAGAATCCATGCCTTCCCGTGAGCTGAAGCTGAACGAAAGTGGGTGCATGCAGCAGCCAATAATCCTAAACTACAAGCAGTTCTACAAACGGATGGCTTCATAAGAAGAAATTCTGTCCCCCTCCCCAAATTTGTTTAGAATGGCCCGTCAAAGTCTGGAAAATAACCCCATCACAATATTGTGGCAGGAACCTGAACGAGCTGTCCATGCAGCAAGCCCATTTCACTGATTTGAAGCATGTGAAGCTGACCAGAGTTACGGAAATCGTTTAAAGTCTTGGCAGTGCTTCGGGGTGGTCTGCCACATGTACATCTAAGTCGTATTCACATACTTTCAACACATGGATAGTGAATGTTAAATGATTTGTGATAATAAATGTGACAAAGTAATCAATGTTTTGGTGTCCATTTGTTTGACAAGGTTATTTTGATCTATTTTAGAACTTTTTAAATCAATAATCTTTTTTATAGCTTTGAAATATGGGAAATCCTAAGGGTTCATAAACTTTTTTCTTTGCACTGTATATAGTTGGCTAAAAGGAGGAAGAGGAAAAAAGTCAGTCATGTAATGAAAGGGCCCAATACATTTTTTTCTAGGTATAGAGTGAAACTAAAAACTAGGAATAGCTAAGAACAAAAGAGGAAGTCATTAGGGAAGATAAGGCATAGCAACTACAGGTACCTTAAAATGAATGTTTGATCTGTTCTTCACTGCAGCCGTGAAAGGGGAATGCCCAGTCAGAACAAAGATATAAAATGAAGCAGTTGGAATACAAGTCCAATTTGACAGATAAGAGCCTAATGAACTTTAAGTGGACAAGTCAATGAGACAGACCGATCATATACATCTAAGGGTCCTATGCAGAGACAGCGCTTTTCGAATGTCGACTTTTTTTGGAGAAATCTCTCAGAAAGCAGCAGAAAAATGGCGAGTTCCGACAAAACGGCCAATTTTTCTTTTCTATTTGTAAAACTCGCCTCCGGGCTGGCGAGAACCTCATCTCGCAGTTTTAGAATATCCTTAGCAAGAGGCGCGAACGGCATCTACGGCTGTTTCGCGCCATAAAATGCGCGATTGTCCTTCCGAATTTGCCCTCGCCAAAAAAAACTGTGCCGCGCGCGGCCATTGAAAAGGGAAAGAAAAAAGGCGCGAATTTGTTTTAACACTTCTGAAGCGTGCATCTCGCCAATTTAAACTCTCCCACAAACCCGCATCCATGTTAACATAGCAGAATTCGCCCTTTCTGCATATGGATATTAAAACTCTCCAAAAAGCTACTTTTTAATAATTCGCCCAATTTTAAAATTCGCTGCTCTCTGCATAGGCCCCTAAAGTATACTACAATAGTGGGTGCTGGCAATACCATACAGAACTTATACAATCAGTTGTTATCAACAGGTGAGTTACCGATACCATAGACGAGCAAATGTAGTTCACTTCACAAAAAGTGGAAGAAGGGGAGAGGCTGGTAACTACAATGCCAGTGAGGCCTGATGTAAGTAGTGGATAAGTAATGGAAACATTGCATTAAGTAATAATTGTTTGAATATCCAAACTCCAGAATATACAAGATCTGGTAAGGCATTTATTTACTGGTGGGAAGACGATATCAAACAATCTGATTTCTTTTTGACTTGGTGACTAAATGTAAAAGATCAGGGTAAAGCTGTGATTAATCTTACCTAGATTTTAAGTATAGGCTTTTGACACTGTCTCACACGAAGACTTGGGGGGGATAAACTAGTTTGGCATTGCTTGGGACTGGATTTGAAGATATTTGAAGTGGGAACCGTTGGTAAACGGAGGATTCAGAGGAGGGGAGATTACCAGTAGAGTACCTCACTAAATGTATTTGGACCCTTGCTTCTTTAATATATTTATTATAACATTACAAATCCTTTTGAAAGGTTATGCCTTTTTGGCAGATGGCTCAAATATATGCAACAGGGGTGACCTCCAAGGGGCTTTACAAATGTTTTAGGTAGATTAAAGAGTGGTCACGAACCAGCACTACAATTTAATAACCCCACGTGCAAAAATCTGCATTTAGGCACACAAATCAGGAGACAAAGTATATATGATAATGATATTATAATGTCAACCCTTACGAGTAACGGGATCTGGGGAGTTTTACGTAGACTTAAAAGTTAGGCAAGCAATGTAACAAAGTAAAGAGAAAACGCCAGCAGGATGTTTTATTTTTGCATGGGGAGAGGTACTCTGAATGCTCTTTACAGATACTTTTGACACCTCCTAGCCTATATCCATTCAACATAATGGGATTAGAAAGTGTGCTAAGTATGCACTCTGTGTGGGATCCTGGGCCCTCAGTAACAATGTTCATTATGGAGACAATATCCATCAGAAACAATAAATAAATTAGAGATTGTGTCAAAGAAGGGCTACTAAATTTAGTGGCATGATCTACAGATGATTGTTCTGGTCCAAAACGTCGAAGGAAAGCCCTGAGCATCTCGCAAACACTACTACGCTAGAGTAGTCCATATCAATCTTTAATGGCCAATCGGATGAACACATTTTAATGGGACTTGTGCTGTGGTGAATCCTAACCCGGGCACCTGTCTGTAATAGACGGGCACTGAATCAGTCACTCCTCCCTGTGCCTCTAACAGGCGATCGTGCGGCTTTATTTTATGTTAATACTACAATATTGTAGCAGGGGTTTTCTGGAGGCCTAATAGCATTAATTTCAGGTCCGGGGACCCCTGTTCCCGAGTTACATTCCCCAATTATGGGGTGCTAATATTCAGAAATGTTTTAAATTCTCCTGCGTCATGGTCCAGGTAACCTGCTGATTCAAACAAAGCAAGGGATATCTGCACCCATCTGGGGCCTGTAACTCGTGCAGGCCGGGGGTCCCCGAAGGCTTAAATCATGCGGTTCAGCTCGAACCCCCTTGCTACAATACTGTATTAGAAAAATAAAAGGCAGTTTTCATTACCTTCTCAGCTAACCGCTAGCAATGAATGGGTTAAGCCGACTATCTTGTGTATTGGGGGGTAGGAGGGGGACAGTGAAAGAGGTAGTTCCCCATGGTGGGTGGTTAGGCTACCGGAAGGGGTTAACACTCATTACCTTAGGCGGTTTAACCCTATGGTAATGATTGGGGTTAACCCCTCCCACTACCACCCGAAGCATAAACCACCGACCTGGGGCAACTACCCTCCCTTCCCCACCTCCTCTACATTAAACAACCCACCCTCCCCACCCATACAGTAAAGCAATAGGCAAAATCCCTATTATCCATATTGGGTAATTGCTCATTAGCAAAATGAAACCTAACCACATGTCCCCACCCATAATAGTACTTTTAAGTGTACTTACCCCTACCCAAGATAAGGCATCCTCATACCCTCGTCTTCTTTGGACCACCGAAAGTAAAATAAAAAAAAACGACAGTAACCTACTGACGCACTAACACACCTTCATCACCTTAGCAGTTATTACTCACTAGAGTAATTAAGGGGTGTTCACCCCCGCCCCCCTCTACCCCCACCCGTGGAAAAAAAAGGCCTAACCATCTTCCCCCGGGGCAAGTTCCCTGTAACCTACTCGGTAAGCAGGGGTCCCTCGGACCTGAAATTAAAGCGTTCGCTCCCTGAAGGAATTAACAGGGAGAAGGAGAGGAGACCCATGCTATAATACTGTATTATAAAATAAAATAATAGTCCCGCATCGACTTTGAGAGCCGCAAGGGGATAGTGACTGATTCATCTCATAGTGTGCTTACTACAGTGCGCCCGGGTAGGATTTCAACAGTGTGAGGCCATTTAAGATGCCTGGACCCCCGCTGTGTTAATCCGATGGTCCATTAGTCCTGTCTGCTGTGATCCACGGCTGCGGAAGGCGGAGGGCCAGAACCGACAAGTTTTATGATTTACAGATGAAACTATCAGCAAAGGACTAAAGAAAGCAATATGAACAGTTTGGAGGAGAAAGGGAGAGGAGGTTATGAATAGAAATTAATATGTATAATGATGAAAAGCATATTTCAGATAAGAGAAGTGATAGAGCAGGGGTCATGCTCTGAAGCTAGAGTGGCAGATTCCCGGGAAAAATGAGAAATACTTGACAAATCTGGTAGTGGATTTGTTGGAATGCTTCCCTATATAGCTGTGGTGGTACAGGCCAATGCAATAAGGAATAAAAAATCTTTTTATAAAATAAACCACGGAGTTACAATAGGATCTGATGTTTTACATAGAGAGGAAAATGGGCAGAGTAGGTAGGCCCAAAGTGGTTTTATAGTTGCTGTCAACTTCTATGTTAAAATATCTTTGCTTTCACAAAAAATTGTAATAATAACGCAGATAGGATATTCATTGGAGAACAAATGTACTATGCATGGGTGTCCTTGACCACCCTACTTCATCCATATTATCCAAAACAACTCAGCATAATGTCAAGACACGTTTCATGTCAACCTATTTTAAAACATATCTAATCCTTCATAAGTAACATTTTGGGAAGCATGAAGCTAGATCTATTTCATTTGTGGGACATTTTTAAACTCTTAGAAACCCTCACCTTGATTACATTAATAAGGAATGGGAAAAATATTCACTATTTTAAAAACCAAAAAAGGCGTTTCAATAAAGTCCAAATTAAGGATTTAGCTACATAGATAAATTGCATGAATATTTGGTATTTATGATTCAGTATTATCTAATCACAACACTAACAGGGCAAATGTCTCATTATCTGAAAGCCAACAATTATAACAACGAAAACCACATAGAAATCTACATCATTCTGCATGTTCAAATTCAAAACATTCAAAATTAATTTTAAAATTCAGTGAACCCAACATAGTTAAACCCCCCACTCCAACACAATTATCCGAGTATGTCCTACCTTATTGTTTGAAAGTAGCAAACTCCACACATGGTTTCATAGTAAGATTGAGATTAAAAAAGACTAACGTCTATCAAGTTCAACTATGCTAAATTAGACAACAGATACTTTATCCTATAGTCGCTACTTACTTATTGATCCAGAGAAGGCAAACAAAACCCCAGTGTATATCATCCAATGTATCTCAAGGTGATAAATAAATTGCCTTCCGGACTCCAAGAATTGGCATCGGATATCCCTGGAAGAAAATCCTCCCACTGAAGTGAGTAAATAGCGGGCCCTGCTTGAAAAAAATGATGAAGGCTGGACTTTGCGCAAAAAACTGCCTTATTAATCATGTCCAAAATACAGATTTAAAAAGGGAGATAGAAGTCCCCTCCCCCCTCAGCGCTCTAACACTTCCAACCCCCGGGGCTTGTCTTTACAGGGGTGAAACACTGTATTTTTGCCATGATCTAATAAAGGAATTTTTTTGCGCATTCCGCCTTCATCATTTTTGTCAGGCAGTGTCCTGCTGATTTACTCACTTCTGGGAGGGGATTTTCCTACCCCTTCCTTGGCCACAGCCTGGAGCACTCCGATTCGACGGACCATAAACACTTGAGTAAGTGATTACTTATTGTATATTGTTTATATAAGCTACCACCCCAGTGACCAGCCATATATGTGTCGGGACATACATGTCAGAGGGGTCCGTAGTTGTTGCAAAACCATCCGTCAACCCTCTGTATCCACCAGGCTGCTCCCACCTAGGAAGTCCAGTACTTTGCGTGCAATCATTAACCCCTAGTATCCTCCACTCTGCTTTGCATAATACATAAATGGACTATATATTCCTGGAGTAACACTCTGTAGCACATGAAGAGTTGTGGGGGCCCATCCCTTTCAACTTTGTTTCCATGGTATTAATCCCTGGATCAACATCCTTCCCATTTAGCTTTGTGGTATATCCCCTTTATACTTTTCTTTCTAAAAGTACCTTTTTTTTTGAGATTTATTGTATCTGCCATAAACAGTACCCTGGGTAATGAATTCCACATTTTTAACTGCCCTTACTGTAAGAACCCCTTCTTTGTTGCTGGTGAAATCTTCTCCTTTCCTCCAACTTAAAGGGATGCCCCCCGAGTCCTTTGTACGCCCTTGTAGAATAGTTCTTTGAAGCTCCTTGAACTGTCCCCCGTATATATTTGTTATATAGTTATCATACCCCCTCTTGACACAACCTCTTTTCTAATGTAACAATCTAATTTAGCTAGCCTCTCCTCATAAGTTAGATTTTTGTCCATACCCTTTATTAATTTGGTGGCTCTTCTCTGCACTCTCTCTAGTTCCATAAATGTCTTTTTTTAAGGATGGGGTGCCCCAAATTGTTAACTCCATATTCAATGTGTGGTCTTGACTAATGCTTTGTAAAGGGGCATAATTAATGTTTACTTCCCATCCATCATTGCCCTTTTTAATACAAGATAAGATCTTGTTTTTCCTTTGCAGCACGCATGACTTTGGCAACGATTGCCACCTGCTGTCTACACGCACTCCAAAATCCTCTCCATCATTATCCCATTTACTTTGGTATCCGCCTGTTTTTCCTTGCATCCCAAAGCAAAACCTACATTTAGTCTGCATTAACCTCATCTGGCCACTTTACCGCCCACATTTCCATCTCTCCAAGTCCTTCTGGAGAGAAATTGTACAACACCTGCCTCTTAGTCTATCTACTACCTTACACAATTTAGTATCTCAGCAAAGATGGAGACTTAGCCCAATCTGGAAAAAGTTCCATTTAATGACAACCCTCTGTTGTCTATCCTTCACCCATGTTTCAAACAGGTGCATATATTCTTTAATGAAGTCCAATTTGCTTTATTTTGTACACAACCTCTTGTGTACACACAAACCCATATCAAAGCCTTTGCCACATCTAGTAAAGCACATCACTAACGGCATTGGCCCTGGTCTAAATTCCACTTACCTCCTCAAAGAAACAAATAAGGTTAGTTTTGGAATGATCTCTCCTTCATCCATCCATGCTGACTATTACTATAATTTAGTTTCTTCCATTAGATATTCCGAATATTTTCCCTTCAACCTTCAAGTAGTTTCCCCAGTATTGAAGTTCATGCTTACGTTTCTGTATTCCCTCGGTTGTGATCTAGCTCCCTTTTTTAACTCTAGCACAAATCGTTTTATGCATCTTGTGTTACTGAGCGTATGGAAATTGAGTCCTTGACTATTAAATGTTTTTGGTTTGGGCTATTCTGACCTTAACTAATTGAGAACTCTTGGATGTATGCCATCTGGGTCCAGGTGCTTTAATCTACTTTACTTTTTTCAGCCGCTTATGAAGAACTGCCTCCTCGTAACCACTTGTTCATTAATAGGAGGTTGTGGCTTTCCTCCTGCAGCACTAACTATTGAAATTGGGGGGGGATTCTTTCCCGGTAAACACAGAGGTAAATAATGTTTTGGCCAGTCCCATTGGCTCTGTATACATTGCAGGAGTAGCCTGCTTTTCCAGTAGACGAGGGGTGTAACACAAGCTGATTAAGCAATCCACGCGGTGCTTACAGTTAAGCTACTCACCTGCTTAAAAAAGGAAACGGAGTGCCTCTGGAGCAGGCAGTCCTCTCTCAGGCAACGTGAAGAGGACAGACAGACAGACAGCAGCTCATATTTGAATGCTGTCCCAAGGGGACACAAAGCTCCCAGTAAGGAGCCAACTGGGGCAGTGAACTTGTTGGTCTGGGCCTTGGGTAGCTGCCACCAGGTAGATAGCCTGCACGTTTTTGGTTTTTAGGTTATTTCCGCCTACCGGGGATAGGTTTTTGTTTTATTCCTTAAAGGCACCAGAGCACCCATTGTTTTTTGTTTTATACTTTTGACAAATAATCCCAGCATATTATTTCACCAAAAGAATCGTGTTGTTTCTCACTAACCACGGTCCCATCCTGACACATAGTGTTAATACCTCCTTCTTTTCCCTTATCTAAAATAATCTGCCTGCCCATCTCAACCCTGACAGGGTCCTATATTTCCTTTTCTCATTTTTTTTTTGTTATTATGGGGGGTACTTAAGAAATGGGTTTGTTTTTTGTTTTGTTGTTTTTTTAGGGTTGATCTTTCCTTTCTATTGGCAATCCTTTTTTTTCGATTCTCCTTTGCTATTTGATTGGGCCTTTTTGCAATTTTTGTTACTATTCATTATAATCTATAGATGGCATCCGCCCTTACTTAAAGAATCTAAACGCCTTCCTCTTCTTGTCCATCTCCCTTCCTCAACCTTGCTTTAGAATCCACATTGTTTATTAATGAAACCTTTAAGTTCATGTTGATGGTGTACTGTAATTTATCTTTGCTGCTAAATTGTGGAGGCCCGTTCGCCAATTTCAAACAAAAAATACTAAGATGGGCTTTATATATTAATACCTATTTATGGTCCTGATTTGGAAATCATTTAGGCACAAAATTAGATAGTGAGCCCCTTAGTTTTCTAAGCATTTCAATTCATTTCACAGGCAACAGTGCAGCAGGTCCTTGCATTTGTATGTGTTTTTATAATGTGTTTTATGGGGAACAGGGAAGAGTGGTAATAAACTTTATGTAATTGCCTTAGGTACCATAACGTTTTAAAAGCACCACTTTGTAATTAGCCCATAATTGAAACCGAAAACAATATCTAAGTTTCCAAATTCTATAATATACATTTCCACATAAATTGCAGATAATTCGGAAGAAAATGAAGCGGCGCCACTGCATCAATACTTTTTTGAATCATCCTACAATCAACGCTGGTAGTATACAGGTGGGGTGTCTGGTAGTGTCCTTACACTCCTGCTGAACAGCCATTTTTTTTTCCAACCCAGATTGTAGAGGTGCTATGCCTTTTTAAGTGCTGCACTTCTGTACCAATTGTGACACTCAGCCCTATTTGCAGGAATCTTTTTCTCTCACATTAAGGCATGAAGCATAGGATCTATTAGCAGGTTTGTTCCTTAAAAGACCAAACAAGCAAAAAATGAAACAAAATGCCTAGCTCCTCTCTGAGCCATAACTACACATTACATCTTGCCCCTAAACTATCCCTGGTTGGCTTCCCCCTCTTACCTTAAACAAAACTCAGGGATACTGTGTTGATTTCACATGCAGTGCAACAAATCAGACTAATATGTCCTTACTTTAGGTTCCTGAAGTAAGTCCATCTCCGTGTACCAAGGCACAATCCTCCAAGTTGTCGTCTTTGACATCCTCCTGGCCTAACTTTCGCACACGGCTTGTAAGAGTCCTGCAGCTACCCAGGTACATCCTTCGGTCAGTCTCCCCCCCCCCCCACAGCCACCTGACCTGTTTGCAGTTTCTGGAAGATGCAGCACGGTGATAGGGAGCAAACTTCTGCCTCTTACAGACATGCCTCTGGAGATAATTGTTCATTTCAACATCGTAAGGCTAAGGCCAGCTGCCTCAGACCACGCGCCCGCACGGCAGACAGGCGTGCCACGTGGAGATCTTGACTGCTATAGCGGTCCTTTAGGAGTCGGGAGCTGAGCAGGGGGGGGGGGGGCGTGGTTTGAGCAGAAGGGCTTCTCCATGAATGTCCCCCCCCTTCCCCGTCGGTCCCCCCCCCCCCACACACACATACATACACATAATCAACACACACACATCACTCCCCCCAACCCCCCCCCCCCCCCTTTTGGAGGTGGGGAAAGTGCCTGCGAACTCCAGAACCCGGCGCTGATTGCTATCCAGCGCACAATGTGAGGTGACGCGTCCCCCCCCAGCTTGTAATCGCAATTCTCTTGCATCCCCCTGGTGCTAACGCATCACAGCGCGTAGTGAAGCAGTGCAGTGAGGGGGACTGGGACCTGCTCGGGAGATACCCCTGCTGGTGAGTAACTCGCACGTGCCGCCAGACGCAGCGGGACCAAGTCTAACACAGCCTACATCTAGGGTGTGGTCCTGCCTTCCTCCAGAGTATGGGAATGTAACCCTTCAGTCACATTCTATATAACCCTATTTTCCTCAATTCTAAACGCACCTTTTTTTTCGATTTACATGTCGAATCGGAGTTGCTCTTAGAATCGATGTATTAAAAAAAGGGTCTAACAGTACTAACCCCATCTCTTCACTTAACTGTTTCAGGAGAGGTCCCATTTCCAGGGAGGACGAAGTGTGCGGCGCAGGAGATGTCCCCAAGTCTGCCGATGGTGGAAGATGGACAGCGGCGGAGTGCGGTGGCGGCGGTAGGACAGGTGCCCCAAGTCTGCAGGTAATGAAGATAAGAAGACAAGCGGGCGTGCGGCTTGTGGAGGCGTTAATAGATCATAATAGCGGAGTAGAAGCGGCATAGGGGAACAGCTTGGGAGGTGCATACACTAACACTGGAAGTTGACCGGTGTCTGACTTCTGTTACAAGTGTGCACCTCCCAGCCGTTCCCTATGCGCTCTGCTCTGCTCAGCTCTCCCTGCTATTATGACCTCCTGCCGCCGCACCCCACTGCACGCCCGCTGTCTTATCTCATTTCCACCTGCAGACTTGGACATGTTCTTCTGCCACACCCCCACCCGCTGTCGATCTTCCCAGCTTCAGACGCGGGACCTCTCCTGCCGCCGTCGCCTCCCGCTTCATCCTCCCGCTACATGGGCCTCTCCTGAACATGGTAATGAAAAAGTAATTATCCTCGATGTAAGGTCGATGGTTGCGTCTTACAATCGAAGTCGTCTTACATCGAGGAATAAACGGAATGTGACTGAATGTCTACCCTCCCTCACTCTGCCGACCACACCCTGATGTATGCTGTGTTAGGTATCTGAACAATTAGCTTCCAGAGCATGTCTTTAAGATGCAGACGTTTGCTCCCATAAGTGCTGCCTCTTCCAGAACCTGCCAGACGTCAAGTGGCTTGGGACCTGCCCATAAATGATGTACCGTGTGAGCTGCAGGACTCTACAAAGCCGTGAGGAGGTTAGGCTGGAGGATATATACACACACACACACACACCACACATGTATAACAATCATACCTGGGAAAAAACAAAGAAGCACAAGTGTGCAAGAACATAAAATAAAATATAAGAAAACTACTTCACCCAACATCATTATCGAGGCAGAAGACTCAGCCTGCAGATAGTGGATCAATAAAAATTTTATTTGGGACAAACCAAACTAAACCAACTTTCGGTCCTCTGTGTGACCTTCCCAGTGTACTCCAACAGCGACCAAAAAGTTGTTCTTTTGGTTGGTCTAATACAAATTTTATTTATCACTTTCATTCAGTGTTGAGTCTTCCTCTCGATCCTGGTTTTGAGTCAGTATATAAGTAACTGTAATAAATAGAAAATAAACAAAGACATTCATATACCATAGCAGCAGGGGTGCTCCAACTCCAGTCCCAAAACGAGCCTCCACAGGTCAGTTCAGGTTTTTTAGAATCACTTTCTTACACATGTGTCTCAATCAATAGCCCCTGTGTGAAACTAGGATATCTTCCAAACCTGCCTGTTATGGGTGGTGTTTGGAGAACTGAGTTGAGCACCCCTGCCTAACAGTACCACTAATATGTGCTAAATAAATGAAGCCTACACGTTTATTCTTCTTACTCTGGAATGACTTTCGTTCGGATAGTAAGCATTGTAAACCGGTCAAAAGTTCGCAAGACCTCGTAAACAGTCTGAATCTGCCGCCATTTGGGATGATAACGCGACCGCGATGACAGATATTTGCAGGTGGCCCGTCATCAAACTGTGCGGGCCTTCTGCGCATGCCCGGACTCTTCACATCAAGACAGTGATCTCCTGCCCTGTTACCGCGGTGGAGGGACGCTTTCCTCCATTTCTAACCCATCACAGCGGCGATTCATGAAATCCCTCTGTAAGCTGTGCCGTCAGAAACCAGTCACCTGTGAGAGGGGGATACTCTCTTAAAATAATCCACTGCGGTTTTATATTCTGCTTCGGTAACGGGCAATTCTGGACGATATGATTGGGTCCTTTAATTGGCTTAATTGTTGTTACATGTTTTTATAATATATTAATTCATCATGTTTAGTCTATTGTGTGTTCCGCTACCTATTATCTTCGAATATTTGCTAATTGTAATCTTAATATTTGCTAATTCCTTGTCTGTTTTGTTTGTTTTGTTTGTTGTTTGTTGGTATTTGTCTTTCACATTTTTTTTATCAGTATTACCTATGTATTGCTTTTTTCTTATTTCATGTTGATCAACGTTGGCCGAGATCCCCATCAATTCCATCCGGTTTTTATATTTATATTTTCATTGTATTTGTATATTTATACATCATTTATTGTATATTGTGTTTAGCGCCATTGATACCATTCCAGTGACATACTCTTTGTCTGACGAGGGGTCAGAGACGTTCTAGGCAGCTACACGTGGCCATTTATATTCTTTTTATTTCATTTATTTTCATTAGCGCTACCTATTGTTTTATTGTGCTATTTTTCCCCTGTCAGGTTACACTTTTTTATAGAGCATATTCTCAGCAGTTTATTTGCCATGAGAGCAAATATACACATTAGATATTAATAAAATAATTTTCCTGATTATCCATCACCAATTGAAGTAACACCCCCAAGGTAATCTGCATGAACTAGTAGATAAACTAGAAATTACTCCATAAGCGAGACGAAGGCAGCTCTGGGTGTAATCACTTTGGAAAATAGTTGACCAAAAACTAATCCCCCGTGGTTTAAGATTTTGTCCCAATTAACAACTGAATTTCCAAAGTATTCCTTCACTTTCTAGGTGGAATCGCATTCTAGATAATGCTCTTTTGAGCTCATGCGTCCTTGTTGATCTCTAGACGTAAAACATCCACTCCAGAGACTAGACAAGAGATTAATGAGATGAAAGAGCAATTTGAATCCTCAAAATAATGGTTAATTACCAATGTAGGAATCCATGATTAAATCCTAGAATAGACATCATGCAACGGAAGTGATAGTGTTAAACAACAGAATTCCAACGTGAATAAAATGGACTATCAATTGGTCAGTAATAGAAATTGGAAAAAAAAAAACAGACCACGGTCAGACAACCTACAAACTTCAGAAAAAAAAAAAAAATGACATACACCTGGTAAGTTTTCTCTAAATACCTAGTCTTATAAGAAAATAATCCCCCCCATACTAAAAGAGCACATATCCAGCTCCTTCCACTACACCTAAACCCAAAAAGGTGTACACTTCCAAAAGTACATCGCTCTAGCAGTAGCACTTTGATTGAACCACTAACACGCCCCCTTGGCAACATCTGGAAAAAGAATTGAAAAGTATTTTGAAAAATATCAACATAAAAAACAAGTATCAGCCTTTTAGTGGCTTTAGAGCAGGAACGACTCTGTGTATATGAAGATAAAGAAATAACAAACATTCTCTTTTTTAGATTGGAGGAAAACCAAAGAGCAGCATCAGCATGCACGATAATCAATAATATATCTCTTGGAGATAATCCACTTCCAGAGACAGAAATAGAAAACACACTAGAAGGAAAAAGATGATGTAGAAAGGGGAGGCAAAAATCAACAAATACATTAAATTCCAATCTATACTAATATTTTCCAATATAAGCAACACCCCATTACAGATAAGAGAAATCTTTGGTTATCAAGGGCTTTCTTTGCCCCCGGTCCAAGGGCCTCATAGCTTTCCAACTGTATTAGACGTACAAAGATACTTAAGAAAACGGGTCTTAAGAAATATTTTAGCATGATGCAGTTTTCACGACTAGACCCCATTCCAATTTTACCTATAAAATCCGGACCCCTTCAATCGAAATTTAAACCCTTCCACTTCTTTCCCAAATTCCGTTCAGCGCCCCTTTAACAACATTTGCAAAGATTGTTTCTGACGATGTGGAAACACAAAGTCGTCAATTTAAGATTAAGCGGGACAACCTCTCTATTGAGGAGCAGGGGTCCTCCGTGCACTTGGAGAGAATGATTCTTATCGTTATATCAAATCAGCTGACACGGGAGGGGGGTGTAATTATGGACAAGGATTTTCTATATTCAGGAATCCTTGCGCATCCTTGGAGATAGGTCCACTTACCAACCCCTCTCCTCGACCCTACAATCATACCAACACAATTATTGACATTCTTAACCACACGGTCTTGATCAACAGATCCTAACAAACAAGAGTTTTGATTTTCTTATCTAATCCACACCCCATCATTCCCATATTTTAAACATATACCGAAAATCCATAAAAATCTACAATACCCACCAGGCGCCTAATAATATCCGGTATTCACACTCACACTCGCAGTGTCTCAATATATAGAACACATCTTAACCCTATGTCATCAGCTCGCCTCATATTAGAGACCAACCACATACTGCAGACCCTCATGACACTTCAATGCAGGCACACTATCAATCTGGTTAACAGCAGAATGTCAACCTCACTTTATACAGTCATTGACCATGTTCATGTTGTGATGCTGTTGGCCGTTTCCTGGACTCAGATTCTTCGGTTTACAGATTCCTTTAAGACATTTTTAATTCCACCATTCAATTTATTTAACACATAATTTTTTTCATTTGATAATTCATATTATTTGCAGGTATGTGGCACCGCGAGGGTACCACGGTTTTGCTCCCAGTTATTCCAACCTGTTTATGGGCAGCCTGGGAAAACCAAATCATTTGGTCGGCGTCCTTTTGGAGCAACCTGGTGCTCTGGCGGCGCTACAATAGATGATATTATTTTTATTTGGTCAGGTACCACCCATCATTCGATTATTTTCAGTTGTATATGAACGTAATCCTTTTAATATTAAAATTCACCGTTTCATTCCCGCAATACATCTATTGAATTTTTGGATTTAGTTATTTTATAATGGACAATAAATTTACACACAAAACCCCAATTTGTAAGAGGTCCAGGCTACCAATATTTACATGCCAGCCGTCATCACAACCTACATGGATCAATAAATACCCAAAGGCCAGTTCACACGTTGAAGCGAATAATTCCACACTGAAATTTTTCATCAGCAGGCCCATGATTTAAAATACAAATTTTATTAATAGACAATATTCCTTCTACTAACTAGATCGAGCCATATTTTGAATTGGATCAAATTTGATAGAAGCACTCTTCTTCAATATAAACAAAAAAGTAAGACAGCTCTTCTATAAATATAATACCATTTATTACCAATACAACCAGTGGCTCCAGCCCTCATCATACTTTTACGTAAGTATTGGCCATCTGAGGAAGATATGGACTTTGGTAGATCGTTTACCCCTACATTCCGAAATATATTCACCAAAGCTCGAATATGGGCCAAAATTCGCTCCTATTGCCTTTATCCCGTCAAAGACTCGTACTAATAAAAAATATGTGTATTTCCCTTGCATTTCAATGTACAGCCTGTAATTCCAGTTCTAAACGCCACGTTTAAATCCTGACACAACGAAAATATACAATATCAACCGTTAATTAATTGTATAGTTAAATGTCATCTCTCTCTTGAGTGTCCTTGCGGTCTGCATTATGTGGTATGACAACTATGCCCATCAAACGCGTCTCTTATGAACTATTTACAACATCAAAAAGTTTAATCACTCTAGCGTTTCGAATCATTTCTCCAGTTGCATGGTGGAAGTCCCTTGGGTCTGAAATTTATAGCTATAGAGGCATTACACCTAATTGGCGTGGAGGTAATATCACTACCAATTAGGGAGACTGGAAATCCTTTGGATCTACGAACTCCGTACACTGACTCCACAAGGGCTTAATGTTGTGGTTAATCTAACATCATTCCTGTGGAGAAATATATTATTGCACTTTAAAAGATTACGTTAATATGATTCCAAATATTTCACATTATATTTCACTTTATTAATGTTCATAATAGTATTAGTCCAACATTATTGATTTTATTATATCTATATTTTCATATTACACGTATTACATTACACATTAATTCAGTATTGGTATCATTTACACCATTGGTAAGTTATATATTATGCATCACATGTAATAATTTATTTTATAAGTATATTACACTGATACACTAGGTTTATTCACTTCCATGTAATCCACTATTATATTTCGGTAACACCATGAAGTAGAGCTCTATTCAACATCCAGAATTAATTTCATCTAAACCAGACTATTGTTTGTGACCTAAAATCTTTAGATTCACTCTTGACATATCGTTTATTCCAATGGCACTTCACCCATATACATTGCACCCTCTCGCTGTCTCTCTCACCCTCTCTCTGTCTCTCTCACCCTCTCTCTGTCTGCCTCTCTCTCTCTCACCCTCTCTCTGTCTGCCTCTCTCTCTCTCACCCTCTCTGTCTGCCTCTCTCTCTCTCACCCTCTCTCTGTCTGCCTCTCTCTCTCTCACCCTCTCTCTGTCTGCCTCTCTCTCTGTCTGCCTCTCTCTCTCTCACCCTCTCTCTCTCTCTCACCCCCTCTCTCTCTCTCACCCTCTCTCTCTCTGTCTGCCTCTCTCTCTCTGTCTGCCTCTCTCTCTCTGTCACCCTCTCTCTCTGTCACCCTCTCTCTCTCTGACACACTCTCTCTCTCTGACCCTCTCTCTCTCTCTGACCCTCTCTCTCTCTCTGACCCTCTCTCTCTCTCTCTGACCCTCTCTCTCTCTCTGACCCTCTCTCTCTCTCTGACCCTCTCTCCCTCCATCTCTCTCTCTGTCTCTCTCACCCTCTCTCTCACCCTCTCTCTCACTCTCTCTCTGTCTCTCTCTCTCTCTATCTGTCTTTCTCACCCTCTCTCTCTCTGTCTCTCTGTCTCTCTCACCCTCCCTGTCTTATCTTAACTGCCGTATACCTACACCGAAGTAACCTACCCTTCTTTCTTCCAGATCTGACTCAAGTTTCACACGGGAGACCTCGGAAGACAGGTAGGGAACACCTCCCCTCCAGTATAGTACCTTGAGGGACTGCGGATCAGGTAAGATCCCAGGCGGGATTGCTGCTTTAGAAATTGTGAAGAGGGGGCATCCAGACACTGGTTAAGGGGTTCAGAATCATTCACATCTGGGGTTTTTTTGTTCGATTAGTGAGGTCAACACACACACACACAACTATGTAACAAGGACAAATGGTCGTAAGTATAAGTGTACTACAATAAATAAACTGTTATGTAAAAAAAAAAAAATGTCCCGGTTTTTCATTTACAAAATCTGGTCACCCTAAGTATAATGCCATTTCATTGGACATTCTTCAAGATATTGTCAATTTAATCACTCTTCAAATTAGCTTTACTTATATTTTTATTCATGCCTCCTTGCTTTACAACACTCTGCTTAGCAATTATGCTGATTTTTAATCACATTATGCCACTTCCTGTGTCTTTTTATGTCTGTCTCTTTAAGGATTACTGCCTCCAAAGTTCTGCTCACTTCCACATAGCAACAGCTGACACGGTTCTATTTTTCAGAATTTCTTATTGGCTGTTGGTCACGAGTGAACTTTTGGCGGGAAAACGGAGCCCTTTAAGAGTGTTTGTTTATGCTGACACTGTATGCTCCCGGAAGAAGCCTTTTTGGCGAAACGGCCGTAGGAGCAGAGCTGTGACAGCACCCCTCCATCCTGTGACCCGTGTGCCTTACCATACTGCGTGAGACTTTCCTCCGTTAAATCAAAAATAACACAACAAACAACACAAAACAAAAAAAAACAAACACAAAAAAAAAAAACTCGTAGACACAACATTATGTGCAACCGATCATCGGTAAATGAAATAGTGGAGAGTTGGGGGCAGTGTCACACTCACATTGTCCCAATCACAACGGTGCATTATCAGAGACCCCCTCTCATCTCTCCTGAACGGAGCACGTGTAGGGTTGTGAACACAGGAAGGATCCCCAGCTGCTAGATCACCGCAGACAGCGGCTATGTTCTCCCCAGATAGTATACACAAAGAGAGCGACTCTTATTGTGTACGAGTACAGAGCACAGCGTTATGCGAACAAATCTTGAAATGGATTTAGAGATCGCCCCGGTGATCCTCACAATAGTTTGTCCTGGGCCAGACTACTAATGGCCCATCGGATTAACACTTCTGCTGTGAGTCTCACCCGGGTCCTGCCTTTCTGATTAGACGCGCAGTAAGAGAGAGGCTGAATCAGTCACTCTACTTCGGGGTGTCTCGACCTAGGCTTCGATTTCACGGGTGTTTTATTTTCATTTTCAACATTCCAGTCAATGTAGCAGGGGTCTCCCGGAGCTGACCTGCATTGATTTCAAGACTGGGGACAGCCCCGTTATAGGGTGCCGGTATCTCCTATGCATTGAAATGTCCCGATCTCGTGAAATGAGACATTTCCATTAATAGAGATACAGGCAGCCCATAACTGGCCTGTATCTCGGGAAACAGGGGGTCCCGGACTTGAAATCAATGCGGTTCAGCTCCAGAGACCCCCTGTAAAATTACTGTATATATTTAAAATCAAATATCTAGTAAGCACCACATGCACAACCCACCCCGTGCCCCCACATATGATAACCACACCAATTATCTTTTTTTAAAAACAGAATTAATACACACAGGCTGGGGGGTCCCCGGGTGGTCCCCACGCTGTGTTCCGCAGGCCCCATAGTGCACCAGGAGGTACAAACCGGTGTCTGTGGAGCCTTGGGTGGTCCCCGCTAGGTCCGTGGCCTCCAGGTGTCCTCAGGTAGTCCCTGCGCGGTACCTGGGGCCCCCACACTGTGGGGTCCCCCGCGTTCTTCCCCGCAGGTGGTCCCCGTGGGCGTCCGGGGATCCTGGGGGTCCCCGTCAGACCTGCGATAACCTTCCTGTATTGTAAAAAAATAAACATGGCCTACATTTCAATTAATTCAGACACCCCTCCCCCCCCCCAAACACATACAGTAAAGTAATGGGTAAAATAACTCTATTATCCAGATATGGATATAGATTATTTGCCCATTAATAATACAACATTAGCCACGCAGCATAAATACAGTATAAAAACCGTTCTATAACCCTGGCAATATGAAGGGCGTCCTCATCAGCGACTGCAGTACCAAGAAACACAACTAGCAAAATACATTCTAATGGCCCTTAATCACTTTAGCGGTTAATAACCACTATAGTAATTAAGGGGTTACTTACCCTCCTCGCTACCCACCCAGGGCGGACCTACACCACGCCACCCCAGACCCACTAAACCCACCCTGTACCATTGATTGTTATAGTAGTACATCATACCCAATATATGGGCATGATAAGCTACTGACTGTAGCAGACATAGTCACTCTAATACAAAGCCTGACTATCCAAAATACACAATAATAAAACCTACAGTAACACACACACCTAAAAACCAAACGTACAATTCAAAGCATAGGCAATCAATCAATTACATAATAGGCCACTAGCCAACCCAATCAATTACATTAGAAATAAAACCACTAGCCAATCAATTAAATAATCACACCCACTAGACAATCTAGGAATTCACACCACTACATAAACAATACATTCCAATTAATAAAAAGCAGTAACCAACACATCAATTAATTATACATCCACTAGCAACACATAAATTAACATTAGCCAACAAATACATCATTAAATATAAACGCTAAACAATCGTAACAAACCTTTGTAACCAGTGTTGATATATTGTGTAAACATGACGACTTTCTATGTGATTTTTATCAGCTCTATAAATCACTTTCAGTTCATGGAATGCCTTTGTGGTATATTAAAGCAGCAGTCTAAGGAACCTCCGGCATGTTCCCTGCTGGCGTGCTGAGGCGCAGGGAAAGTGGGTGCTTTCCCTGGCCTTGCGGTTGCTCCACCGCACGCACTGTCAGCAGCCGTCAGGGGGCGGGCGCGTCACTGGCCGGGGCGGGCCAGTGACTTCACGGAGCTGGTTCGCCCTCATTGGGCGAACCGCTCACGTGACCGGCGCTTCTCGCCGGCAAGCGGGGGAATTTTAAATTCCCCTAAGACCTGCCGCTTCCGCAAGCGCGCGGAAGCGCAGTGAGCCCCTACTAAGCCCCGCTCTAATTGCGGCTGTAGGGCTCAGGCTGAGCGGGAGCGCGCCTCAGCGCGCTTACGCCAGAAGCACTTAACATGGCCCAGGCCTAAGGCTTGGCTTCTGTATAGTGCCGGCGACAGCCGACATTGCGTCAAAACAAATGCATTGCGCTGCGCTCTTCGTGCGCTTATAGTAAGCGCGACAACGGCTTGGTCGCGATCGCTGGAAGTCATCTCAATTTTATTTTTCCAGCGACGCAGACCTGACATCACCGTGCGTCGCCGGCACTACAAGTGTTAGCTTTTAGCTGCCGTTTTTATTTTCCCCTCTTTAATATGTGTTCAATTCATCCACAAAATAATAAAGCTAAAGCCGATCGATTAGTTTTCTCCTGTGAACGATCAGCGAAGATTCAGCTCGGGAGTTCACTAATGGCGTCGTCGATGAGCCAAAGAGGACACAAAATTCTGTATGGAAGATCACATAACCAGCAGTCACTAGATACTTGGTGCACTGCTAAGAGAGGGGCGAGCAGACTGAAAAGGGTGTGTGCCAGAGCCTGTTTCAGAAGAGGAAAGGGATGTGACTTTTGTAAATGGTTGCTTTATAGAAACAAAGAATGCTTGTTACCTCATAATACATTACAAATGTTTTTAGAGTGGTTTTAAAAAAAATTCTACAACTATTTTCTCATAGTACAGAACGGATTAAAAAAAAACAGCACTGAATATTGTTTGGCTATAATATGACTTTAATATTAAAGAAGGAATGGCTCAGTGAGTTAAAGTAGAGTATGTATGAAGCAGGGGAACCTGGTTCAATTCCCAGTCCCTGTGTCTAGGCACCAAAACATAGATTGTAAGATCCACGGGGCAGGGACTGTGTCTGCAAAATGTCTCTGTAAAGCGCTATATAAAACTAGCGTGCTATACAACACAAACAATTATTATTATTATTACACTTGGAGGTTTAGAATTGTGTCTGGGCAAATTATATATGTAAATTTTGTAATTGTTCTTCTGCCAAATGTTGTTTTATATATTATATATATTTTTTTTTTTAATTTGTGTGTGTGTGTGTATAATATATATATATATATATATATAATATATTATATATATACATATATATATATATATATGGACACACAATAGATGCCGCATCAAATCACCCTTGTGTGATTAATAATCAGTTAACCAGAGGTCAAGGTAAAAGGTAACCCTCTGGTGGTGCTACCGACCCAAAGGAAAATATGACTAAAAAGGAGGAGGAGTAGGGTCAAAAAGGTGCACTCAAATGCTGAATTATGAAAAATAAAAAGGACTTTATTAACAAAGAGTATAAGAAACAAAAGACAGACCCACACAAATCACATGTCGATCGCTATGCGACACAACGTAAAAACATCAAGAGGTACAATTGGTCTGATAAGAGCCAAAGCAGGGTAACAATATATCATTACAATATAACATAACAGAACTAGGGGAAAAATATTCTCCCCAAGTAATGTTTTACTGAGATCGCCGATCCATCAACAAGAGTAGCAATGAAATATAATGGAGTAGATACAGACCACAAGAAAAAGATTGATATATATTGTAGTAAATATACTAAACTCTTAATGTATGATGAGAGATAGTTAGGCACATAGCTAGAATACATAAAGTTGGTGACCCTTGAATGTGCTGTAAATCAGCTGATAAAGTGATGCCCAAATTGAGCTGCACATGTAAGTAAGTAGCAGCAGTGGTAGATCTATAAAGTGCACTGGTAGCGCTCATATAAGTCCCCTGAGATACAGAGCTCAAAAATAATGAGCAGTGGTGGTGTGTGAATAACACAGGGACATAGAGCACTGTTGTGTGGTGTGCACAAAGCACTGAGGAATCCAGTGATAAATACCAGCGTTACTCAGCGAGGCAGCAGGAGAATCGATGATAAAGACCAAAGTCTTGGCAGTGGGACATCAGCAGTAAAACGGAGGAAGTCTCACGC
>WSYH01006303.1:0-31765 GCA_036426205.1 Ascaphus truei
CTATAGAGATTATATTATGTATCCCCATACTATAGAGATTATATTATGTATCCCATACTATAGAGATTATATTATGTATACCATACTATAGAGATTATATTATGTATCTCATACTATAGAGATTATATTATGTATCCCCATACTATAGAGATTATATTATGTATCCCATACTATAGAGGTTATAATATGTATCCCATACTATAGAGATTATATTATGTATACCATACTATAGAGATTATATTATGTATCCCCATACTATAGAGCGGCGTTTCCCAAATGGTGGCAGGGCAGGGCAAGCAGGGGCTCCTCCCCCCTTCCTTTCCCCCCCCCTTTCCTCCCCCTTTCCCCACCCCTTCATGTCTGTCAGTGACTGCGTGTCTGTCAGTGGCTGTGTGTGTGTATCAGTGGCTGTGTGTGTGTGTGTGTGTGTGTGTATCAGTGGCTGTGTGTGTGTGCGTGTGTGTATCGGTGGCTTTGTGTATCAGTGGCTGTGTGTGTGCCTGTGCAGGCCAGCAGTGTCTGTGTCTGTGTGGGTGTCTGTGCGTGGTAGGGTCTGTGTTGGTCTGTGTGTCATGGTGGTGTCTGTAGTCAGGTACTGTGTCGTCGCTGGAAGGGTCAGGAGGAGAGGAATGTGGGGGGGGGGAAATGGGTAGTAGAGAGATAATTAGTAGGGGGATTGGTTGAGAAATATATGAAATCTGTATGGAGCAGTATATTCACGTTCTTTTACTACTGTACTATAGGCAGTATAGGGAGATAACATTTTTTAGTGGGTCACGAAGGAGAAGTTCAAAAAAACCGGGGTCACGGAAAAGAAACAAAACAGTTTGGGAAGAAAAACGCTGTTGCTATGCGAGGATACTATTAGTTTATCCCCCTACTATAGAGATTTATTACATTCATCCCCATGATTATAGACTACTGTATATTCGCTTCATACCCATTACTATAGAGAAGATACCTCATTAGACATGTCTGATTATTTTAAAACCACCCCATTTTTAATTCCATGGGACTAGAATGCAGAAATCTAAATTGACTACGGAGTTTATTCAACGTATACGACCTGCCCCTGATATTGATCAGAATCAGCTATCGTATACACCGGTTGGCGGGGTGGGGGGGGGGGACGGTGGGGGGGGTAGATCCTATTCCTGAGATATTAATAACTGAATGTTAAAGCGTCCAACAAAACCCGGCTAACCACTGTCAATCACACACACACTGACGTCCGTGGCTGGAACAGAGGTGACCGTGGAAACGCACGCAACGTTCCACCGCTACCAGCCACGGTCTCTCATCCTACAAAAACTGCAACGCAAAGTATCCCGAGGGAATGTATGTATGTCTTTATATAGCGCCAAAAGTGTACTCGGCGCTTCACAAAGAATACGGTACGGGGACTTATAATAATACAATAAGTGCAGCAAAATCAGACAATAGGGAAGGAAATCCCTGCCCCTGAAGAGCTTACACTCTAAGTGGTATGATGGGAGAGTTACAGAGACAGCAGGTGAGGGAATAAGTGCTGACGTGATTAAGTCCTGGCAGACACACCTGTTCTCACCATAACAAACGCAATACAAATATCCTATTGCACTGTATTTCAGAACTTGTACCTTTATATAGAGCCGACGATGTAGGCGTCCCTTTACAGAGGTATAAAGGACATAAAACAGGGGATAGGGACAAGTGCACAATATAATAGTAAATACAGGTATTATCATTTATTTGTGAAGCGCCAACATATTCCGTAGGCCGGTACAATGGGGGACAGAGTCATGTGTATATTACATAGATAAGTATTTGTGAGGACAGACATGCACAAACAGATACAGAGAGGGAATGAGAGCCCTGATCCGGAGAGCTTACACTCTAGAGCAGTGATTCCTAACCAGGGTTCCGCGGAACCCTGGGGCTCCTTGAAGCAGTCTCGGGTTCCTCCTATGGACCACAGACCCCCCCCCCCCCCCCTCCAGGGGGTGGGGTTTTTTGGCATGTATTTTGTAGGGTGGATTGAGTGAGAGTGGGGTAATTGACGGAAGGTAGGGGCGAGAGTGAGAGAACGGGGGCAGGAGGGAGTGAGTGAGGGAAAGAGGGAGTAAGAGTGAGACACAAGGGATAAATACATGCGAGGCGGGAGGGGGGAGAGTTAGTGAGACAGATGGGAGAGAAATACATGGGTAGAGGGTGGGAAATAGAGGTGGCTCGTGAGGTGTGAAATGTTGTGACTGACCCCTGTCGAACCTAATATGTGTCGGCCAGATAGGGGATCCCCGAGATTTCTCGAAATACTTCAAGGGTTCCTCCAAACAAAAAAGGTTGGAAATCACTGTCCTAGAGGGAATGAGGGACAATGTAGAAACAAGAAGGTAAGATGGCGGCTTATTGTAGGATAAGGCAGGGGTGCTCCACTCCAGTCCTCAAGCCCCCCCCAACAGGTCAGGTTTTCAATCAGTCCCTGCTTCAGCACAGGTGACTCAATCAGTCCCTGCTTCAGCACAGGTGGCTCAATCCATCCCTGCTTCAGCAGAGGTGGCTCAAACAGAGGCTTAGTCTTAGACTGAGCCACTGATTGAGCCAACTGTGCTGAAGCTGGGATATCCTGAGAACCTGACCTGTTGGGGGGGCTTGATAACTGGAGTTGAGCCCCCCTGGGATAAGGTGTGGCTCAGGTTAGAGTATGGCCCAGTCTGAAGCCATTAAGGGTTTTTTGGGGAGGGAGGGGGGATGTATGAAAGAAAGGAGCCCCTTCCCCGAAGAGCTGACAATCGAAGTATAAATAATATAAGGTCCATTAAACAAAGTCATTAAGCAAGTATAAATCAGGGCTGGAAACGGAAACGTTCCCGGAGGCGGCGGCGTTCTAAGCGCCTGCTCATTGCTGCGCTCAGGATTGAACGGATCCGGCCGTAATGTGCTAGTATTAGGGCGATGAGATTTGAAAGGCAATCTGTCTGTAATGGGAAAGACAAACTCGCAAACAGAGCCCAGAAGAGCCAGTGCCGGAACTCGCACGGAAGACGAACGGAACACGCACGGAACTCGCACGGAACCTTGCACGGAACTCGCACGGAACACGCACGGAACTCGCACGGAACACGCACGGAACTCACACGGAACTCGCACGGAACCCGCACGGAACTCGCACGGAACTCGCACGGAACGTGCACCCATGTAATGCAATCTTCTGAACGCTGCATGCCTCATTTGAGCGCTGATTAAAACCTCCCGCTGCTGTTTGTTTCAGGGGGGGGAGGGAGGGGGAGACGGCCCCCAGCGGTGACCTCCAGTTGTTTATCTTGGCGATGTATTGCGCCTTTTTAATGCAATACGGCTATTACTCATTTAATGCTGAGTGCAAAGTGAAGGAATGATGTATTTACGCCGCCCCTCACTGGCGCTTTGCATGAATCCCAGGGCCGGGATGTACAATCCCCAATCTGAGATAGAGATGTTCGGGAGGATTTATGGGGGTTTCACACTGATGAAGGCCGTGATATTGTTCCCATTCTGTTTATATAGAGCTGCCGGTGTACGCAGAGCTGTACATGGTTCAATAATACAAGCACAATCACAGCAGGGGGAGGGAAACAGCGCTGAGGCCTGGATTACAGTGGGCCCGACGGAGGTGTGGCGGAGGCATCACTAGGCTGGATCACCCTCATTGTCTGTTCAAAAATCTGCCGCGTGTTCGCTCTTAATCAGTCGCGCGCACTATGGACGGCCTCATAGCGGTCCTGCATTTTGTTTGCCACGTGCGCGCCGTCACGCTCACTATAATCGCGGCCTAAGAGGAAGGCAACTCTGAGGAAGAAAGGGGGAGGTATCACTGAGAGGGGGAGGTATCCCTGAGAGGGGAGGTATCGCTGAGGGGGAGGAATCACTGAGAGGAGAGAGGGAGGTATCGCTGAGAGAGGGAGGTATCGCTGAGAGGAGAGGGGGGAGGTATCACTGAGAGGAGAGGGGGGATGTATCTGCTGGGCGAGGAGAAGGTGGAGGTACAATGAGAAGAGAGAGAGGGGGTATCACGAGAGAGAGAAGGGGGGGAGGTATTTCTGAGAGAAGAGAGGGGGAGGTTCACTGAAGAGGGAGAGAGGGATGTATCGCTGCGAGGAGAGGACAGGGGGAGTAAAATCGGCCCGCCCCTGAGAGAGAGTGTGGGTTCAGCTGTGAGAGGGGGAGGTATCATGGGATAGAGAGAGGGATGTATCGCTGGGTAGAGAGAGAGGAGGTATCCCGCTGGGAGGAGAGAGGGGGAGGTAATCGTTGGGAGAGAGGGGGAAGTAGCGCTGGGAGAGAAGGGGAGGTATCGCTGGAGAAGGGGGAGGTTATCGCGGGAGAGAGAGGGGGGTAGGTATCACTGGGAGACGAGGGGAAGTATCGCTGGGATAAAGGGGGGTGATCGCCTGTGAAGGGGGAGGTATCGCTGGGAGAGGGGGAGGTATCGCTGGGAGAGAGGGGGAGGTATCGCTGGGGTAGAGAGAGCGAGTGGGGAAAAAGTATCGCTGGGAGAGAGAGAGGTGGGAGGGTATCTCGGATAGAGTGGGAGTATCCTCGGGAGAGGAGGGGGAGGTATTCCGCTGGAGAGATAGAGTGGGAGGTATCGCTGGGATAGGGGGAAGTTCGCTAGGGAGAGATAGGGGGGGGAGGATGCGGCTGGGAAGAGGGGGGAGGTATCGCTGGGAGAGCGAATGGGGAGGTATCCGCTGGGAGAGCGAGAGGAGGGCAGGGGGAGTATCCGCTCTGGGAGAAATCAGAGTGGGAGGGGACAGATACCAGATGGAGTGGTGTCCTGGAACAGGACTGTGTGTTCCCTGCCTTCAGGCTGCCCAGCCAAACTCCTCAGCCTCTCTCTTTGCAAAATGTTGGCGATCCCGTTGTGGGTTTCTTGGCTTCAGCCAGTTGCCTTGCAACCCCCAAGCCTTTATACCAGGATGGACTGCTCCCCCCCCCCTTGCCAGGTGGTACTGTCCCATTTAATTTCCCACCAGCCCAGACTCAGCATGCGGTCTCTTAAGTACCAGCATCCACCCGAGCAGTCATCCTCCTATCTCCTGGGAAAGGGACTGGTTGTACCTATCCTATATCCTGCATTTATTTCTCCACTGGCCCTCATGATCTTCTCCCCTCCCCCTTGCCCAGTTACACCTACTCGTCGAGACACATACGGGTTACGTCCCTTCCCCCATCCATCTCTCGCCCTTCCCCTCCCTCTCGCTCCTTTCCCGCATGTTTTCCCTCTGTACTCCCCCCGCCCCCCATTTTATTGGTGTATGTTTGTTGCCGCCAATAAACACTTAGTAAGTAAGAAGTTCCCTTGCTTGATATATGGGATTGAAGTTATCCTGCCCTCCCTACCCTCTCTCAGGGTGTGCTTTGGGCAGAACAGATGCACTGTGGCACTGTATACAAGGAGTGAGCCACTGTGTATACAATGGAGTGATGCAGGACTGGTATACAAGGATTGGATGCACGGTACAGCAAGGAGTATGCACTGTCACCCAAGGGTGATGCACGCTGTACACAAGGAGTGATGCACGGTACACACGGAGTGAATGCACTGTACACAAGGAGTGATCACTGTACACGAAGGGTGATGCACTGTACCCAAGGAGTGATGCACTGTACACAAGGATGATGCACTGTACACAAGGGAGTGATGCACTGTACACAAGGAGTGATGCAACTGTTAACACAAGGAGTGGGATGCATCTGTGTACACAGATGATGCAACTGTAACCAGTAGTGATCTGCACTGTACACAAGGAGTGATGCACGTACCACAGATGTGGCCGGTAACACAAGGAGTGAATGAACTGTACCAGGAGTGATGACTGTACCAGGAGTGTCACTGTACACAAGGAGTTGATGCACTGTTATAGACAGGGTATGCACTGTATACATGGGTATGGGCACTGTATACAAGGATGATGCACGGGGTACAGCAAGGAGTGAAATTCATACGTAACATGGAGTGATGCACTGTATACGAGTGTGGTGAGTATGTCTCACGGTATAGCGTGGGCAAGGAGTGTGATGCACTGTATACATGGAGTGATGCACTGTATACAAGGAGTGATGCACTGTACACAAGGAGTGATGCACTGTACACAAGGAGTGATGCACTGTACACAAGGAGTGATGAACTGTACACAAGGAGTGATGCACTGTACACAAGGAGTGATGCACTGTACACAAGGAGTGATGCACTGTATACAAGAGTGATGCACTGTATCTGGAGTGAATGCACGTGTAAATAGCAAGGATTGATGCAACTTTACACAAGGAGTGATGCACTGTACACAAGGAGTGATGCACTGTATACAGGAGTGATGCACTGTATACACGGAAGCTGATCACGGTACACAAGATTGTGCACTGTACAAAAGGAGTTATGCACTGTACACAAGGAGTGATTCACTTGTACACAAGGAGTGATATATCGTACACGTATAGTGGATGCACTGTACACATAGGAGTGATTCCCTGTATACAAGAAGTGATGCACTGTTTTTTACAGAAGGGTGTGCCACTGAGTCAAGGAGTGAGGCACGGTACCACCAAGGATTGATGCACTGGTAATACATTGGATGAATGCACTGTACACAAGGGAGTGATGCCCGTACACACGGTCGTGATGCACTGTATCTGGATTGATGCAACGGTACCAACAACAAGGAGTGATGCACTGTACACAAGGAGTGATGCACTGTACACAAGGAGTGATGCACTTTAAACAAAGAGTGATGCCTGTATACAAGGAGTGATGCACTGTATACAAGGAGTGATGCACTGTACACAAGGAGTGATGCACTGTACACAAGGAGTGATGCACAGGCCACAAGGAAGTGATGCAGCACGTACACAAGAGTTGATGCACTGTACACAAGAGAGTGATGCCTGTACACAAGTAAGTGTTGGCACTTTAACAATGAGTGATGCACTGTACACAAGGAGTGATGCACTGTACACAAGGAGTGATGCACTGTACACAAGGAGTGATGCACTGTACACAAGGAGTGATGCAACTGTACACAAGGAGTGAAATTCATCTGGTAGAACATGGAGTTGATGCACTGTATACAAGATTAATGCAAACGGTACCACGGAGTATGCACTGTATATGGAGTTGATGCACTGTACACAAGGAGTGATGGCACGGTACACAGGAGTGATGCACTGTACACATGAGTGATGCACACTGTACACAAGGAGTGAGTGCACTTTACACAGCGGTGTGCTATGCACGTACACAAGGAGTTGGATTGCACTGGTACACAATTAGTGATGCACTGTACCAAGGTGATGTGATGCCACGGTGGTTGACAAGGAGTTATGCACCTGTCTACAAGATTGATGCACTGTCACAAGGAGTGATGCACTGTACATCAATAGTGATGCACTGTACACAAGGATGATCACTTTACACAAGGAGTGATGAACTGTACACAATGTGAGTGATGCCCTTGTACACAGGAGTGGATGCACTTATACAAGGCGTGATCACTGTATACACGGTGGAGCACTGTATACAAGATATATACTCAACGCGGCCACCCGTGTCTTCCCATCTCCCTGTCCCCACGCGGCCCCCTGTCTGCCCATATTCCTGTCCCACGCGGCCCCGTGTCTGTGCCCATATCCCTGTCCCACCGCGGCACCCCCGTGTCTGCCATATCCCTTTCCCACTCGGCCCCGTGTCCTGCCCATATTCTGTCCCACTCGCCCCCCGTGTCTGCCCATATTCCTGTCCCAATCGCGGCCCCGTGTCTGCCCATATCCCTGTCCCACGCGCCAACCCTGTCTGCCCATATTCCTGTCCCACCGTGCCCCGTCTGCCCATATCGCCTGTCCCCACCCTCTCCCCCCGTGTCTTCCCATATCCTGTCCCACGCGGCCCCCGTGTCTGCCCATAGTCCCTGTCCCTCGCGGCCCCCGTGTCTTCCCATATCCCTGTCCACGCGGACCCCCGTTCCTGCCCATATCCCTGTCCCACGCGGCCCCCCGTGTCTGCCCATATCCCTGTCCACGAGGCGCACCACCCCCGTGTCTGCCCATATCCCTGGTCCCACGGCGCCCCCCTTGTCTGCCCCATATTCCTGTCCCCTCTGCCCCCGGTCTGCCCATCTCCCTGTCCCACGCGCCACCCGTTCTGGCCCATAGTCCCGTCCCGCGGCCCGCCCCGTGTCTGCCCATATCCTGTCCCATTCGGCCCCCCGTGCTGCCCGATCCGTGTCCCCACGTGCCCGTGTTCTGCCCATATTCCTGTCGCCACGCATCCCCCATGTCGCCCATATTCCTGTCCCACTTGTCCCGCCCCTTTTCTGTCCCATATCCCTTGTCCACTCTTCCAGCCCTGTTTCTGCCCTATCCTGCCCACGCGGCCCGTGGTCTGCCCATTTCCTAGCCCCACTCGCCACCCTTGGTCTGCCCATATCCCTGTCCCGCTGCGGCTCCCTGTGTCCTGCCCATATCCCTGTCCCCGTGGCCCCCCGTGCTTCCCATACATGTTCCCTGTCTCCGTGTCTTCCCAGATGCCTGTCCCCGCGGCCCCCGTGTCTGCCCATATTCGTGTGTCCCTCGCGCCCTCCGTGGCTGCCCAATCCCTGTCCCACGCGGCCCCCGTGTCTGCCCCATATTCGTGTCCGTCCCCTCGCACCCCGGTGCTGCCATATCCCTGGTCCCACGCATCTTCCTCGTGTCTGCCCTATTCCTGTCCCACGCATCCCAATGTGGCTTTGCCGCATATTCCTGTCCCACGCGCCCCCATGTGTCTGCCCAGATCGCGCTGTCCCAAACGCGCCCCCCCGTGTCTGCCATATTTCCTGTCCCCCACGTGGCCCCCGTTGTGCACGCTATTCCTGTCCCACGCGCGCCCCCGTGTCTGCCTATTCCTGTCCCACGCTGCCCACGCGTCTGCCCCATATCCCTGTCCCCACCACTCGGGCCCCCCGTGTCTGCCCTATCCTGGTCCCGCGGACCCCCGTTTCTGTCCTGTCTGCCCATGATTCCTGTCCCACGCGGCCCCCGTGTTCCTGCCCATATTCCTGTCCCGCGTGGCCCCGTGTCTGCCCCTAGTCCCTGTCCACGCGGCCCGCCCCCCGTGTCTGCCCATATTCCTGTCCCACGCGCCCCCGTGTCTGCCCATATCCTGTTCCCATGGTCAAATGCCTGTCCCATGCGGCCCCCCGTGTCCTGCCCATATTCTGTCCACCGCGGCGCCCGGTCTGCCCATATTCCCACCGGCTTGTACACACCTCTACACTATTAGTTCCTTGGTGCTTTCATATTAAGGAAGTAGCCTGATGTCTGTCCCACACCGTGTGGAATCTCCCCATTACTGTGTTAGCCCTTCACCACCCCTGCTGTGGAGCTATTCCATGCATCCACCCCCCTTCTTTGTAAAAGTACTTCCCCACATTCCTCCCTTATCACCCCCTCAGCGTCAGCAAATAACCTCTTGTTCTGCTCCTCTCTCTTTGGACATGCCTTCTCCTCCTGCTGCACTATTCAAGTCATTTCTTCTTCTTCCTGATGAGTCTCACGTTCCATAATCTCCATTTATTTACGTCCTTTGAACGCGGTAATCGGGTCTGACCAAATAATCTATATTGATCGGTAATGTGTTCACATTAGGTATATTATCACCTTCTTTCCGCTGCGAATACCTCCTCCCTTACAACACACCCAGACATCCCCGCTGGCTAATACCTCTCCCTATACCAACACACTGCTCCGACCCCATATAATCCAATACCCACGCTATACTTCATCATTACACCCCCCACCCCCGCTACTCTTACTCCCTACGTCCCCTACATCTCCCGGCTTCCTCCCCCTACTCACCGTCTTACCTCCGTGCCCCCTGCTGCCACCCTACATCCTCTCCCTCCCGTCCCACCTCAAAATCACCCAGCCGCTGCTACTCTCATCCTCACCATCTCCCTATAACACCCTAACATCCTGCTGCTAATACCCTACCCTCTCACCCCTAACATCCCTCTGCAATACCTCTCCCTATACACCCCTAACTCCTGCTGCTAAATACCTCTCCCTATACAACACCTAAACCCGAACATCCCGCTGCTAATACACTCTCCCAACACCCTAACATCCGCTCTAATACCATCTCCCTATCACCCTAACACTCACTGCTAACACCTGACACTTCTCCCTATACACCCAATCCCGCTGCTAATAACCTCTCCCTATAACACCTAACACTCCTGCTGCTATACCTCTCTCCTATACACCCTAACACCCAGCTGCTATCCCTCTCCCTATAACACCCTAACACCCGCTCTAATACCTCCCTATACATCCCCCAACATCCTCGCTGCTAATACCTCTCCTATAACAACATACTCCTAATCACCCTGCATACACGAACACCCTGCTAATACCTCTCCTATACACCCTCGTGTAACACCCTGCTGCCTAATCCTCTCCCTATACCCCCTAACACCCTGCTCTAATACCTCTCCCTATACACCGCCTAACACACCACCTGTGCTATAAACCTCTCCCTTCACCTTAACATCCCTCTGCTAATAACCTCTCCCCTCTCCTATACACCCTAACATCCCGCTACTAATCCTCTCCCTCTACCACACCCGTAACCCCTCCTACTTACTAACTTTTACCCTCCCCTATAAACAAACCCTAACATGCCTGCTGCTAATACCCTCTCCCTATACAAACAAACCGCTAACATCCCGCTCTGCTAATACCTCCCTATCACCCTAACACCCTGCTGCTAATACCTCTCCCTATACACCCTATCACCCTGCTGCTAATACCTCTCCCCGCCCTATACCACCCTAACATTTACACCACGCCTTGCTAATACCTCTCCCTATACACCCTAACATCCTCCGCTGCTAATATCCATACCCCTCCGCATGCTAATCTCTCTATACACACCCCCTAACATCCCGCTGCTCAATTAACCTCTCCCGGTCCCCTATATACCCCGAACACCCCCGCTGCTAAGACTACTCCCTCTACTACACCCTACATCCCTGCTGCTAATACCCCTCTTCATCCTAACACCCTGAATCTCTCGAACTTAACCCCCTTCTCTAATACCTCTCCCTATACACCACCTAACCAACTGCTTCTAACCTCGATCAACTAACACCCCGCTGCTATCCCTCTCCCTATACAACCCTAACTCCCGCTGCGTAAATACACTCTCCTCATAACAATCCGCCTAACATCCCGCTGCTAATACCTCTCCGCTATACACCCCTAACATCCCGCTGCTATTACTTCTCCCCATAAACCCAACCCCCAACCGACCCTGCTTCTAATCCGTCTCCCTTATCACACCCTACCATCGAAAGGGTTAGAAGGGTGGGGGAGAGAGGGTGTGCATGAGGGGAAAGAGCTAGATGAGATAGGGGGCAGGGCATAAAGTTGAAAAGGAGAAGTATAGGTGGATGTAGGAGTATTTAAGTAGGGTGGGGTGGAAGCGAAATGAGGAGGATAAAAGGGAAAAGAGTAATTTAGATTGGGTTAGTAGGGAAGTGAGTGGTTGGAAGGTTGTTAAGTGAGCAGTGAGGAGCCCTTTCTCGGCTCCCGTTCGTTCCCTATATCACACCCTAGACATCTCCGCTGCTAATACGCTCTCCCTATACACCTAACACCCTGCTGCTTATCCTCTCTCCCTATAACACCCTACGACCTAACCCCCCACACCCACCCCGCTCTGGCTAACGTGTACCTCTCCCTATAACAAACTCCTAACATCCCGCTGCTAATACCCTCCCTATACACCCTAACATCCCGCTGCTATTACCCGTCTCCCTATAGCACCCTAGGACATCCCGTGCTGCTAATTATACCTCCTCCTCTATACACCCTAACCCCTGCTGCTAGATACCGTCTCCCTATACACTGCTCGCTGAACACCCCGCGCTAATACCTCTCCCTATACACCCCTAACTCCTGCTGCTACTCCCAGATCTCCCCTATTCACACCCTAACTCCTGCTGCTAAATATACCGTCGTCCCTATACAGAACACCCTAACAATCATACGCTGGCTAATACCTCTCCCTATGCACGCCTAAACATCCCCGCGCTAATACCACCGTCTCCCATCCAACCCTAAACATCCCGCTGCTAATATCGTCCCTATAACACCTAACACCCCGCTTGTGGGCCTAATACTCTCCCTATAAATCCTAACACCTAACAGCCACATCCTAACCCCGGTATCCTAACAGAACACCGCCCCGCTCTTCTAACTAGCCCCTCTCCCTATCCCCCCGTACCAACTCCGCTTTCTACTTGACACTCTCCCTCTCCTACCCTCGAACCGATCCTTGTCCTTTCTGTTCTACTCTCATCCCTCTACGCACCCTAACACCGAGGGCCTCCTCTCCGGTGCCGTCCATTCTCCCCTCCACCTATAACATCCCTCTGCTATACCTCTCCCTATACAACCCTAGACATCCTGCTGCTATACCGCTTCCCTATCACCTAACATCCTGCTGCTATATCTCCCTATACCCCTAAACACCCCCGCTGCTGAATACCTCTCGCCTATACAACCGCTAACACCCCCGCGCGTGGTCTATGACCGTCTACCCTATACACCCCGCATTACTTTGTCACATTGCTGCCTACTTTTAAATCTGCTGAAGTAATGACTCCCAGGCCCTTTCCTCTATATTAGGTTACATTATATAGCACCATTAATCCTGTATTCTGCTTTTGGATTATTTTACACTTTTTGACATTATATTGTAGTTGCCGCACTCGCTCATTCGTCCAATCTTCCTAAATCATTGTGTTTATCCCCCTGGAGTTCTCACCGTGTTATAGATCCGTGTGTCATACTTCCCCTTCTGATCTTTGTAATGTCTCTAATAAAGATATTAGAGCGCACTAATCCCAGTACAGATCCCTGAGGCACTCCACTAGTTACCTCATCGTCACCTGCGACATGGGCCCCGGGTACCCAATACACAATGAGCCATGCCACCACCATGCACTGTATACAAGGAGTGATGTACTGTATATAAGGAGTGATGCAGGGTATACAAGGAGTGATGCAGTGTATACAAGGAGTGATGCAGTGTATACACTAAGGGTTGCAGTGTATACAAGGAGTGATGCAGTGTACACACAGAGTAATGCAGTGTATACAAGGAGTGATGCAGTGTACACACAGAGTGATGCAGTGTATACAAGGAGTGATGCAGTGTATACACTAAGGGTTGCAGTGTATACACTAAGGGTTGCAGTGTATACAAGGAGTGATGCAGTGTATACAAGGAGTGATGCAGTGTATACAAGGAGTGATGCAGTGTACACACAGAGTGATGCAGTGTATACAAGGAGTGATGCAGTGTATACACTAAGGGTTGCAGTGTATACAAGGAGTGATGCAGTGTACACACAGAGTGATGCAGTGTATACAAGGAGTGATGCAGTGTATACACTAAGGGTTGCAGTGTATACAAGGAGTTATGCAGTGTACACAGAGCAGGGATTTCCTGTCCTATTGTCTGATTTTGCTGCACTTATTGTATAATTATAATTCCCTGTACTGTATTCTTTGTGAAGCGCTGAGTACACTTTTGGCGCTATATAAATAAAGACATACAATACACAAGGAGGGATGCAGTGTACACAAGGAGTGATGCAGTGTACACAAGGAGTGATGTAGTGTACACAAGAGACCTTATATTGAACCATGGAGGAGTTGAAATGTTACAAGCTTCCCAACCTCTCAGGGTCAGGGAAGCCCAATGAAGGACCCGGAGAGGTTGGAAAGCTTGTAACATATCAACTACTTGTTGGTCCAATATAAGGTCTCATACCCCCCTCCTCCCCCTCCTTCCTCCCCCTCCCCCCCCTCCCCCTCCCTCCTGTGTTACTGCATCATTATTATAAAAATGATGCACTGTACATGGTTTTTTGTTATCAGTAATACCTGTCACTGTCCCTTTAAGGTAAAATTCCACATACTGGAGCTCAAAACAGTGTCTCTTTTGTGCAAATTTCTTTCACTTTGTAAACTGTCCTTGAATAAGAGGGGTACCTGCAGTGAGCGCCCCCCAGTGCTAGAGAGCAGCATTACATTGCTCTGCATGCTGCTTCATTGCTTCCCATGGTATTATATTCAGGGGTTAATTCCTGCACAGAACAGCACGTGCAAATATCAGGAGTCACTCGGGGAAACATCCAAGTGACAAATGTCACATGTTAATAGTGACAGAAGCTGAGAGGTGTCACTGGGTCTGTCCCCAGATGTTGGGTGGGGTGGGGTGAGACTTTGATTTCATGTCTCTGCACAGACGCAGTTCTAAGCAGGGATCTGCAGAGGGGCAACACTTCCAGCTGGAATTCCTGCATGGCCGCCATCTTTAATGGACCCCTCAGTTATAATTTTTTCTAAAGCAGATAGCCAAGGCATCCGTGACACAGCGCAGTGATCAGGATAAAAAAATAAGCATTAAAGGCAACCAGTAAATGTGATTATTTCTGGGCACATATTGAGGGCGAATACTTTCACCCCCATTTCAAATTCTCACCCACGCCTCCCTGCTCTCACCCAGGCCTCCCTGCTCTCACCCACGCCTCCCTGCTCTCTTACCTACAAAAAGGTATTGAAGTAAGAATGTGAGTATTACCTACAACAGGTATTGAAGTATGAATGTGAGTATTACCTACAAAAAGGTATTGAAGTAAGAATGTGAGTATTACTTACCTACAAAAAGGTATTGAAGTAAGAATGTGAGTATTACCTACAAAAAGGTATTGAAGTATGAATGTGAGTATTGCATAGACATTGTGCAGAAACACAGCCAGCACAGAGTTAAAGACTTGTAGCTAATGTTTAACCCCTTCATTGCAAGGTTCACTGGAGGCTCTGAGTCCTGATTTTGGTAATACACAGTTAGATGATTAGTCCGACTCGTGACCTCTCTGATATTGAAGCACCGCGCTGCAGCGTGACACAGTATTTCCGGGACATCTGACGTCATTTTCTGCCTGACCCTGAGCTAAAAGGCTAAAAGCGCATCTTACATTAATACTGTTACCCCACACGGCGGGTTCCTTGTCACGGTTTCACGTTTCCGATTTCTGCCCGCGAGGGTTTTTCTTCCGTTTCCTGAAATAAAACGAAAGGTGGCAAAAGGGTTTGACAATATTCAATGACACTTGTGCATTTCAATTCAGTTCTCTTGATTTTTTTAAAATATATATATATTTCTTTTAACAAATCCGTTGTTCCCTGTGAAAGAGAATGCAGTCGCCCTTTTGTTTTTACCATTCCAGGAAATAAACCTGTTATCTCTGAAGTGCTGAAGTCAGGAGTCGCTGTGTATAGGACAGCGATATCTGCACGACGGCTACGATGGGGATTCATTTGCTAAATATTTGTGTTAGATATTGAATTTCACGCAGTGCATTTTTGACCAGCGCAACCAGTAATAAATTGCTAATAAATGTTTGGCAGTGATAGGGTTAAGCCACGGGTTCTCAGCTCCAAGACCCCCCAACATGTCAGGTTCAGGATTTCCCTGTTTCAGCACAGGTGGCTCAATCAGTGGCTCAGTCGAAGACTGTGCTGAAGCAGGGATATCCTTAAGACATGACCTGTTGGGGGGGTCTCGAGGACTGGAGTTAAGGTGAGTTGCTATTAACCCCAGCAGTGCCAGGAAGACCTTGTTATGCATATTCATTTCCCTCCCAGGGAAGGGCCGGAGGTTATTCTGCGTCTGTGCGAGCGCCGGGAATGTTACATATTTATAGGAGGAACAGGAGCAGCATAAAGTGAAATGATGCGGGATTATTATTACTGAGATAAATCAGAGATGTGCACAGTCGCGGGCAGCGCTGCCAGGCTCCCTGTGACCGCGTGTGAGAGGTTCGTAGCACACGCTGGGGGGTACGGGAAGAAAAGCGCGCACAAGTAACCCAATCGGTGCCAGAGACTGGCGGCCCTGCGCTGTGGTATGAGATCCCCCCCTGGCACGGAGCAGGTTAAATCTAGTCTGGGGAAAGCGTAATAACGACCAGAATCGCATCAACGTTGGCAGCGCTGCGGCATTCTCAGCGCACGGAGGTCTCACGCTTTACCCCGCCCCTCGCGCCAGCCCCATCTTATTGCATAATAATACCGGCTAATGTTTAAAGAGAACTGCAGTTTCACAGCCACTAAAGGAATTCCTGACACAGAGCTTGCAATGTCACAGCCTTAATTACCTGCCTGTTACCTGCCCGTTACCCTGTCTGTTACCTGCCTGTTACCTGCCCGTTACCCTGTCTGAGTACACTTCTGTTAGTTACCTGCCGTCCCTCGTTACCTGCTGTTACCCGTTACCCTGCCGTTACCTCCCTGTTCCCTGTCTATTACCTGCCTATTACCTGTCTGTTACCTATCTGTTACCTGCCTGTTACCTGCCCGTTACCCCCCTGTTACCTGCCCGTTACCTGTCCGTTACCCGGACGTTCTGGTCATTGTCTGGCCGCTGCACAGTGACTCTGTTGGCTCTGCACATAAAGCGGGCGACTGCCCACCTCCAGCCCTCACGGGCCGCCAAGACCCGTCAATGACTGAGGCACTGATTGAGCTGCCGATGCTGAAGCAGGGATATCCTTAAAACCTGACCTGTTGGTGGCCTTTGAGGACTGGAGTGGGCCGCGCCTGCTGTAAAGGGTTCAGCATTCCAGCACTAATTCTAGACCGCACCTGTGTGGGACTGTCCTGTTTCTGGTGAATTACAGCAGCTCCATTCCTCAAGCCTTCCCAACAGGGCAGGTTTTCAGGATATCCCAGCTGCAGCACAGGTGGCTACATCAGTCCCTGCTTCAGCACAGGTGGCTCAATCAGAGCCTTAGTCTTCGACTCCTGTGTTGAAGCTGGGATATCTGAAAAACCTGACCTGTGGGGGGGGGGGGGGCTTGAGAATTTGAGTCCCGCTGAGTTATAGGGCAGCCTTGAGCTGCTAAGAATTGTGGTCAGTGGGGGGGGGGAGACGCTCCTTTAATCTCATCCTTTGATTGGGAAGGTATTTAACATTGATTTCCTGTAGAAGTGTCTGCCACCCCCCCGCCCCCGCCTCCCACCCCCCCCCCCACCCCGCTCCCGGGTGAGACATTGTATTCTCTGTCATAACTCACGGTGGACGCTATTGACGTGGGCTATTGATGACATGCTAATGTGTGTACTTGTGCCCCTCATGCACTGAAATGGTTAAACACCCGAAGCAGCGTTTCCAAGCAGGCCCCGTTGTATCTGTTGTGCTGTCATTGAAGTGGGAGAACGCAGGTTTAAATCCCTGTGCACTTGTACAAGTCCGTTTATCTCCCTGTGTCTCAGCACCAGGATTAGATGATAAGCTCTTCAGGACAGTGCTGTGTGCTGCAGCAGGAGCCAGTGTTTTGTTTACCCCTGAGAGCGTTATGTCGCGATATATGATATATTGTGATTGAGTTATCACTGCCATTAAGTCCAGTGGAAACGCTGTGATATTCTGCGTTATCAGTAAGATCGAGCTGGCTACATCCAGATATAAGTGTGATTAGGATAAAAGTACTGTGTATGCAAGTGTGGGAAAGGAGTGTAATCATTACTCCAGTACTATCATTACTCCAGTACTATCATTACTGTATATTACTCTCTAGTGCTATTCTTGCAGCTTTAGCCCACGAGTACTGGAGAGGTCAGTGAGGCACCTCCAGGGGTTAAGAGAGCAGCACATGTAAAGCAGCTGTGTCCCCGTGCCTGTGTGTCCCCCCCGTGTCTGTGTGTCCCCCCCGTGTCTGGTGTCCCCACCCCGTCTGGTCCCGTTCCACCCGTGTGTGTCCTGTGTTGTCCCCCCCGTGTCTGTGTGTGTCCCCCGTGTCTGTGTGTTCCCTCCGTGTCTGTGTCCCCCCTGTGTCTGTGTTCTCCCACACAGGCCTGTGTCTTTATCTCGGGGATTAAAGAGAGACAGCCTGGTACCCGGGGATTGAAGAGACAGCCTGGTACCCGGGGATTGAAGAGACAGCCTGGTACCCGGGGATTAAAGAGAGACAGCTTGGTACCTGGGGATTGAAGAGAGACAGCTTGGTACCCGGGGATTGAAGATAGACAGACAGGTACCCGGGGATTGAAGAGAGACAGCCTGGTACCCGGGGATTAAAGAGAGACAGTCTGGTACCCGGGGATTAAAGAGAGACAGCTTGGTACCAGGGTTGAGTAGCTAGCGGTATGGGGATTGAAGAGAGGACAAGCTTGGTACACCGGGATTTAAAGAGAGACAGCTTGGTATACCATGGGTTGAAGATAGACAGCCTGGTACCCGGGGATTGAAGAGAGACAGCCAGGTACCCGGGGATTGAAGAGAGACAGCTTGGTAACCGGGGATTGAAGAGAGGACAGCTTGGTACCCGGGGATTGAAGATAGACAGCTTGGTATCCGGGGATGAAGAGAGACAGCTTGGTACCCGGGGATTAAAGATAGACAGCCTGGTACTGGGAATTGAAGAGAGACAGCCAGGTACCCGGGGATTGAAGAGAGACAGCCAGGTACCCGGGGATTGAAGAGAGACAGCAAGGTACCCGGGGATTGAAGAGAGACAGCCGACCGATTGTACAACCGGGGATTGAAGATAGACAGCCGGGTAAGGGGATGATTGAAGAGAGACCGCCAGGTACCCGGGGATGGATGAAGAAGAGACAGCCAGGTACACGGGGATTGAAGAGGACAGCTAGGTACCCGGGGTTGAAAGAGAGACAGGAGGAGAGACAGCTTGGGTACCCGGGATGAAGATCCTTGAAGATAGGACAGCTTGGTATCCGGGGATTGAAGAGAGACAGCTTGGTGATACCCGGGGAGATAAAGATAGATCAGCACTAGGTACTGGGAATGGAAGAGACAGACCAGGTACCACGGGGATTGAAGAGAGGACAGACTAGGTACCCGGGGAGTTGCAAGAAGGACAGCTTGGTATCCGGGGATTGAAGAGAGACAAGACAGGCTTGGTACACCCGGGGATTAAAGATGACAGCGCTGGTTACCTGGGAATTGAAAGAGAGACAGCCAGGTACCCGGGATGGGATTGAGAGAGAGGAGACAGCCAGGTACCCGGGAGATATGAAGAGAGACAGCCAGGTACCCGGGGAAGTTGAAGAAGACAGCCAGGTACCGGGGTGAAGAAGACGTAACAGCCAGGTACCCGGGGATTGAAGAGAGACAGCCAGGTACCCGGGGATTGAAGAGAGACAGCCAGGTACCCGGGGATTGAAGAGAGACAGCCAGGTACCCGGGGATTGAAGATAGACAGCCTGGTACCCGGGGATGTAGAGAGAACGTACCGGGGATTGAAGAAGAGACAGCCAGTACCCGGGATTGAATGGAGACAGCCAGGTACCCGGGGATTGAAGAGAGACAGCCAGGTACCCAGGGGATTGAAGAGAGACAGCCAGGTACCCGGGGATTGAAGAGAGACAGCCAGGTACCCGGGGATTGAAGAGAGACAGCCAGGTACCCGGGGATTGAAGAGGCAGGGTACGGGGATTGAAGAGAGCAAGCAGGTACCCGGGGATTGAAGAGAGACAGCCTGGTACCCGGGGATTAAAGAGAGACAGCCAGGTAAACCCTGTGCTAATTGTACAAGAGATCCAGGGCTTTAAAAAATAAAAATAGATTGTTAGCTCCATGGGGCAAAAATTGTGTGTACAGCGCTGCGTACCCTGTCAGTGCTATCCAAGAGAAAACACGTGTTTATATCGCCAGGATAGTGACAGGGACAGGGCGGGGAGAGAGCCCCGGCGCCTCTTCTCTGGGACACAATCATCAAGTAGCAGGGTGCGAGGACATCAGATCCAGGGAACTAATATGGGATGCACATCATCAGAAACTATAGGACCACTATACCATACAACACACATATATATAAAACAACCATAAGAGAACACAAAACGAGAGAAAATACAGAAAAGAAGAAAACACAAGAGGAGATGAGAACAACAAAAAAAAGCACCCCCAAATCCTACTAGGAAAACACAACAGAATAGAAGGAGAGAGAGAGAGATAAAAAAAAAACAACAAAAAACACAACAGGACATAACACAACACAATCGAATATAGAGAGCAAAGATAAGTAGATACGGAAAACAACAAACACACAAACACTAGTAAAAAACACACACACACACACACAAAAAAGACACACACACACAAAGAGGGATTATCACCAATATACACACACACACACATTATACACACAACACAACAGACATATAACACACACACAACACACCACAACACACACACACAAACACCACACACACACCACACACACACACACACACATACTACACACAACACACATAATACACACACACCACATATACACAACACACACCACACACACCACACAACATATACCACATTACACACCAACACATATATACACACTACACACACAACAACACACCTATACAACACACACACATATAATTTTTCTCAAGAGCACATTCATGAACGCAAAGCAGAGAGAATATTAATTTTGCGTTGTAAGCCCCCAGGGTCAGGGGCCACCCTCTATAAGTATCATTATCCATCATATAGATCATTATCCCTATATAGTATCAGTATCCCTCTATATAGTATCAGTATCCCTCTATATAGTATCAGTATCCCTCTATATAGTATCATTATCCCTCTAAATAGATCAGTACCTCTATAGTATCAGTATCCCTAGATAGCTATCAGATGCCGGTTACTTGTATTACGTGTTCAGGAAATGACATTTTATTGGGAAAGCATCGACAATTTAACCCGTAAAATCCGCTGCCGTCTGTGCGACACTGATCCTAAAACAGGGACAATTTAACCCGTAAAATCCGCTGCCGTCTGTGCGACACTGATCCTAAAACAGTGACAATTTAACCCGTAAAATCCGCTGCCGTCTGTGCGACACTGATCCTAAAACAGTGACAATTTAACCCGTAAAATCCGCTGCCGTCTGTGCGACACTGATCCTAAAACAGCGACAATTTAACCCGTAAAATCCGCTGCCGTCTGTGCGACACTGATCCTAAAACAGCGACAATTTACCCGTTAAAATCCGCTGCCGTCTGTGCGCACTGATCCTAAAACCAGTGACAATTTAAACCGTAAAATCCGCTGCCGTCTGTGCGACACTGATCCTAAAACAGGGACAATTAAACCCGTAAAACCGTGCCGTCTGTGCGACACTGACCTAAAACAGCGACAATTTAACCCGTAAAATCCGCTGCCGTCTCGTGGACACTGATCCTCAAAACAGTGACAATTTAACCCGTAAAATCCGCTGCCGTCTGTGCGACACGATCCTAAAACAGCGACAATTAACAGTAAAACACCGCTGGCCGTCTGTGCGACAATGATCCTAAAACAGTACAATTTAACCCGTAAAATCGCTGCCGTCTGGCGACACCGATCCTAAAACAGTGGACAATTAACCCGTAAAATCCGCTGCGTTGTGCGACAACTGATCCTAAAACAGCGACAATTTAACCCGTAAAATCCGCTGCCGTCTGTGCGACACTGATCCTAAAACAGTGAGACAATTTAACCCGAAAATCCGCTGCCGTCTGTGGACACCGATCCTAAAACAGTGAAATTTAACCGTAAATCGCTGCCGTCTGTGCGACAACTGATCCTAACAGAGTGACAATAACCCGTAAAATCCGCTGCCCGTCTGTGCGACAACTGATCCTAAAACAGTGACAATTTAACCGTAAAATCCGCTGCCGTCTTGGCCGACACCGATCCTAAAAACAGTGACAATTTAAACCAGTATAAATCCGCTGCCGTCTGTGCGACACTGATCCTAAAACATGACAATTATTTAACCCGTATAAATCCGCGCTGCCGTCTGTGCCCGAACTGATCTAAAAACAGTGGACAATTTATCCCGATAAATCCCTGCCGTATGTTGCGACTGATCTAAAAACAGTGACAATTAAACCCGTAAAATCCGTGCCGTCTGTGCGACACTGATCTAAAAACAGGGACAAGTTAACCCGTAAAATCCGTGCCGTCGTGCACGACACTGATCTAAAACAGCGACAATTTAACCGTAAAATCCGCTGCCGTCTGTGCGACACTGATCCTACCATTCAAACAGCGACACAATTTTCCTCCACACACAAACAGCCTGTTAGGAAACCACTACCCTTACACGTCCTCTAGTATGTATGGCGTCGTAAAACGTCACATATTGTCTACAAACACTCTACACTGAGCTCTCATATAGGACCGCTGAAAGCCTACACTGACGCTCATCATGAAGTGAACGCCCTAACACGCCACACGCTCTTCATATAGTGACCCCCTGAAAAGCCCTCACACTGACGCTCTCTATAGTGACCGCTGAAACGCCCTCCATGCGCTCTCATATAGTGACGCTGAAACGCCTACACATGACGCGCTCATATCACAGGTATATGACGCTGAAACGCCACACGACGCTCCTCATATAGTGACCGCCTGAATCTACATGACGCCTACATAGTGACGCTGAAACCTACACTGACGCTCTCATATAGGACCGCTGAACTCAACGCTCCACAATGACGCATCTCATATAGTGACCGCTTTTGTCTGTGAACAACACCGCCCACTACAACTGCTTACAGCTCCCTTCATTTATACGTGACACCGCTGAAACGCCTACCCTACATGACGCTCATCATGATGAGTGACCCAATTCACCTGTGCTGACACACCGCCGACCCACTGACGCTTTACTGCACGCATAGCTCGACCCCGCTCTGTATTATGAAAAGACTTTACAATGACCGTTCGCATATATGTGCGCCGCACTCCGAACAAGCCCACACTGACGCTCTCACCCATTTATAGTTGACCCGCTGTGACATTTTAGCCCACTACACCCCTGACCACTCCTCTCTTTTACCTTAGTCCTGACGCTTGCCCTGAGCAACAGCCTCACATCTGACGTACATCTAGCATCGCGTGACCGCTCCCTTGGAAACGAGTCTAAAACTGACCGCTCTCATCTAGTCCAGACCACGCTACGAAACGCTCTATCACCCATTGCCCGATTCTCCCTTACTTCCCCCTACTAGTGACTCACGCCTGAAATTTTCCGCCATACACCCCGGACGCATTCTAATATCGGACCGTTGAAAATGAAACGACTAAACTGACGCTCATGCATCATAGTCGACCCCGATGAATAAGCCATACCACTGACGCTCATCACTCCCATAGTGACCGCTATTGAATACGCCCTACACCATCGAAGCTCTCCCATATATGGGATAACGCTGCAACCTTGACAACCGCTTCCTACACTGTTTATGCTCTCAAGTAGTAGGCAACGCTGAATACGCGGTACACTGACGCTCTCATATAGTGACCGCTGAAACGCCTACACTGACGCTCTCATATAGTGACCGCTGAAACGCCTACACTGACGCTCTCATATAGTGACCGCTGTATACGCGTAGGAATGAAAGTCTTTAATGCAGCACGTCTGTGTGTTTCCACAGGTTTGTATCTCTGAGACCAATGTGAATGTGGCCCAAGAGAAGCAGGTCACCAAGATCTTCTCCAGACACAAGATATTGTCTGCTGCTGGTTCCAGAACCTCACTGCCTCCAGCCTGATGTCCGAAGTCCTCTCCCAGACGGTCTGCGCCCTCGCCCTGGTCTCCTGATAACACACGGGGGCCTTTTAGCGTGAGGGACATGGAGAAAACCTACTCCCTGACCGCACACTATGACGAGTTTCAGGAAGTCAAGTATGTCAGCAAATACAACAGCAGCAGCACCTTGTCCACCGGCTTCAACCTGCAGGTGGGCTCCAAAAAGCAGCCAAAGAAGGGTCTGCCACGCTGGAGCAAGAGGGAGACCTGCCTGCTCTCCGGACTGGTCTTCGCAGCCGGTCTGTGCATCATTTTGGGGTGCATGTTGGTGCTGAAGTATCTGTCCTTGGAGCAGGAAGGGCACTGCCTGGAGGGCTGCCAGGAGAGGAAAGCCTTCATGAGGGCCTCCAAATTCATTAGCAACAACATCGACCCCACTATCCCGCCCTGCACTGACTTCTACTCCTTCGCATGCGGGGGGTGGCTGAGGAGGCACCGGATCCCCGAGGACAAGCTCACCTACGGCACCATTGCGGCCATAGGGGAGCAGAACGAGGAGAAGCTGCAGCACCTGCTCCTGCAGCCCGTGAGGAGGAAGCACAGAGGGTCGGCGGAGAGGAAGGTCAAGGAGTTCTTCAAGTCTTGCCTCAACATGCGGGACATTGACCGCTTGGGGGCCCGGCCAATGCTGCACGTGATAGAGGACTGCGGGGGCTGGGACCTGCCGGAGAACCCAAGGGCCAGGTGGGACTTTAATGAGCTTCTGTACAAGACCCAGGGAGTCTACAGCACGGCGGTCTTCTTCTCACTGACTGTCAACCTGGACGATAAGAATTCCTCCAGATATGTCATCAGGGTGAGTGCTTTGTAGCGGGGCCAGCCAGAGATCCAGCGGTCAGACTTGTGCTTGGGAAATGTTCAGCTATAAAACTGTTACAATCTTAAAAGTAGCTGTATAGAGGGGCACTCCGTATATAGCAAGAGATGAAAGCATGCCAGGCACCTGGAAGCATCAGATCTAGTGTAACAGCCGGCACTTACTGTACACGGGACATTTACACGACGAGCCCTTTATCCTGAGAAAGTAGGGTCCTTATAGCACAGACCTTTGTAACGATAAAGCTAAAGGCTGAAACGTGTGCGGTATCTGTGAATACGGACTCTTCGTGCAAATGTTCTATGTGAGTGTTGTGTGTGTGTGGTCAAAGTGCCATATAAAAGCAGTGGTACTGTTCTTGCATGCAGGCGAGCACAATCCTTTGCAACACGCTGGCGACATTCTCTAGCCCCCCATTTCTAAGGTTTATTTTATGTAGATAATTATAGCACAAAAGAAGAGGCCATTTGTGACATGCTTGCTTTGCATCGTTCTCCGTGGGCCAGCACACACTCACAGGGTACCACGTATTGTGGGTTGGTTACTAGTTGCTGTACATTGAACGCACCAGGGTGAGCGCTGGACGTGGTCTTGGTTACTGCTTGAACCTTTATTCCTCCTAAGTAGAGACATATGAAACATTCACAGACATAATAGTGGCGGATTTTGCACATTCTGGAATAGTCACAATGCTGGCAAACTTCCCCGAAATGAGCAGCGCTCCGCGTGTGAATGTGGGACGCCGTTCTAAGTGTGTTGCTTTTGTTTTTTCTTTCATTATTTTCATTGTTTTGGTTTTTTTTCTCACGCCGCAGTGTTTGCAATGTTCATAATGCTGGCGGTGAGAGGCAATAATGCCGTGAAACCCCCAGACCGCAATACAGACAAAAATATCTCACGCTTCCGGGACAGCGAATTGCACAGAAAAGTCTCCGGAACGCGCCTGGATTTATTAACACATTTACACTAACTGAACCAGGAAAACACCCGACAATCCCATGGCTGAGAAGTCCTGATAGTGTGGGGGGTGCAGGCAGTTGTGAGACTTCATGCAGCCACCTCTGGTGTGGAAACCCAGCGGCACACTTCTGCTGCAGAATAGAGACAGTGACTATATTAATGGTATTATTAGCTTCAGCACAGGTGGACTGAGTCTCTGAGTGAGCCCACCTGTGCTGAAGCAGGGATATCCTTAAAACCTGACCAGTTGGGGGGGGGGGGGGGGGGGGGGGGCATGGCTGGGCTGGATTGAGAACCCCTGTCTACACCAGGAGATATGGAATGGAAAGTCTAGGTTGCCACCCAGTGACCGAAAAGTTGGTTACTGCAGTGTTAAAATAGTGCAGTTGGTTTCATCCCGCTCCCTGGTTACCCCCCAGCTGGGCCTGTGTTTTGGGGATATACTGTAGTTTAGGTCCCCTCTCCCTGGTACCCCCCAGCTGGGCTGTGTTTTGGGGATATATACTGTAGTTTAGGTCCCCTCTCCCTGGTACCCCCCAGCTGGGCTGTGTTTTGGGGATATACTGTAGTTTAGGTCCCCTCTCCCTGGTACCCCCCAGCTGGGCTGTGTTTTGGGGATATACTGTAGTTTAGGTCCCCTCTCCTTGGTACCCCCCAGCTGGGCTGTGTTTTGGGGATATATACTGTAGTTTAGGTCCCTTCTCATGTTTGTTAATTCCTTAGTCATCCCTTAAAATCTGCGGCCCCCGGGGGTTCCCGGTTACCCGGCTTGTGGTAGCGATACTAGTGAATGGAAAGACACAAGTGATTATGGAGGTGCCAGGTCCTCATCAGTTAACCCTTTCACTACAATACAGGGCAGCAATGCATTGTGGTTACGCTGCTGGCACCCGCGATAGGAACCTGGTCACTGGCGCCCGCGCGTTTCTGGGACCCGGCAGCAGAGGGTTCTTGTTATTAATAGAGACCTCACAGTGCCTGATCCGGACCCCCCACTGCTTATATTCCCACAAAGAACCGTTTCACAGGGAGACGGAAAAGTCCGCTTCCGACCCCGACAATGGCCAGGAGCGTATACAGAATGGAGACTGCTCATTTATACGCTGGATATATAATGTTAGAGGCCGGAACGAGGGACTTTAATTGATTAAGCATCCCTTAGGAATACAAATGCCTTCTGAGATATAGAATAATATTGATTTACCGCGAAGGGCTGTAATCTGTATTCTAATTTCCAATACATACAATCCCTTTGATCTGGAGGATATTAACCCTTAGGCTGCTGGAGCCGATATAAAATAGAGCGAGGCATAGATGAAGGTGTTTAACCACTTCTGTATCCGGGTGCTGCACCCCAAGGAAACGCCCCAAAGTCAGCACCCTGCAGGCCAAGCTTCTACCTGCCAACAGATGCAATGTATTCACACACCACCCCCATAATCTATCACCCCACGGTAACCCTACTTCTGAGATCACAGTCACACGAGTCTGTATACCAGCAAGTGTATCTGTACGACATTGATTGGTGACTCGGACCTTACGAGTTACTTTATATCCTTTTTTATCTTGAGATTTCCAGGTGCTCAAAAATGTATCGCAGACACGAGTGACCATGAGAGCGGCGTGACGGGCCCCGGGGCGCGGTCTGACACCGCCCAGCGCATAGAAACGGGGGCAAGGGAGAGAGATAAAAGTGTGTGTTAGAGAGAGGGGCTCAACTCCAGTCCTCAAGCCCCCCTAACAGGTCAGGTTCTCAGGATACCCCTGCTTCAGCACAGGTGGCTCTGTCGAAGACTGAGCCTCTGATTGAGCCACCTGTGCTGAAGCAGGGACTGATTGAGCCACCTGTGCTGAAGCAGGGATATCCTGAAAATCTGACCTGTTGGGAGGGGGGGGGGGCTGGAGGAATGAAGTTGAGCCCCCCTGCGATAGGCTGACCAGGTATAGGGTTGGACTCACTTAAAACTCTTTAAAACCGTAAAAATAGACACTGCGCGTTTTTTTATCTGAGTGATCATATCAGAGTTTGTGTTACGTTAGGAAACTGAAATCCCTCAATAATAATACGGCATTCCTACACAGTGAGAGAAAAGCAAATAATATCCCAGGGGCTCGTTAAATATGGCCGCTGATGTGCCCTGGATCTTGTTCTGATCTGTGCGTGTCCCTTGCATTGAGTAGATCAGCACATGAATCCTTTGTTAGATCCTAAAATCCAAGTGGCTGAAACATTAAGACGTTTCCGACCCCGCGGTTAAACCCCCGGGCACCGCGCGCCGAGCCACGCCACACCGCGCCACACCGAGCCACGCGGGAGGAAACGCAGACTGGATTAGAAATGTTACAGTTACGAGAACTGGTGACATTTCAGTGGCTTGTAAAACGCCCAGAGATCCGGAGAGACGATCAGTCACCGAGGGTTTTAGTGTCTCATTGCTCTGCAGCACATTGCTCTGCAGCACATTGCTTCGCAGCACATTGCTCCGCAGCACATTGCTCTGCAGCACATTGCTCCGCAGCACATTGCTCCGCAGCACATTGCTCCGCAGCACATTGCTCTGCAGCACATTGCTCTGCAGCACGTTGCTCTGCAGCACGTTGCTCTGCAGCACGTTGCTCTGCAGCACATTGCTCTGCAGCACATTGCTCTGCAGTGAAACACCGTTATTACCCGGCTAATATAAATCAGATGGAGTTTAATCTCACAGAGATCTGTGCCTTTCTCTCCTAACCCAGGGGGCTCAACTCCAGTCCTCAAGCCCCCCAACAGGTCAGGTTTTCAGGATATCCCAGCCTCAGCTCAGGTGGCTCAGTCGAACACTGAGCCTATTATTGCGCCACCTGTGCTGAAGCAGGGACTCTTTGAACCACCTGTGCTGAAGCAGGGACTCTTTGAACCACCGGTGCTGAAGCAGGGATATACTGAAAACCTGACCTGTTGGTGGCCCTTGAGGACTAGAGTTGCCCACCTGTGAGTTAGAAGAACCTGTTTTGTTTAATTGCGCCATCTTTAGCACAGGGAGCAGCGCAAATTCTTTCCACTTGGAAACGGAAAGATTGGGGGACAGAGAGAAACGGAGGGGGTTATTAATGCGTCTGCGATAGTGCCAAGCGGGGCACTGTCCCACAGACACCGGCCGTTGGATATACGTATGTATCCCCCTTTCCCTACGCCTAAAGGAAAACCGCGGGCGACTACGCGTGCGGCTGTTACCTGTCTGCTCACAGGAGGCCTGAGGCTCCGCCTCGGGGAGCCTGGGTGAGCTCTGTCTCACCGTGCAGCGCCTCCACCTGTGGGGGATCCCCGTGTGGGCGGGGCGACTCCTCATAGGACACAATACAACCAGTAATAATAATATCACAATATATATATATACACACACATACACACACACACACACACACACACACACACACATACACATACACACACACACACACACACACACACACACACACACACATATAAAACTCGTCTTTACTATACACGACATAACAGTTTAACACAACCGTACAACACACCAATACACGGATGCAATAATACAACCCCAGGGTGGTTCCCCCAAAGTACGGAGGGTGCCTGGGGCACCTACAACACCGGAGTCCACACAAGAGTCCCACCCAAGTGTGAGGTAGCGCTACCCCCTGTGATGTGTCGGTGCACGGGGTACCTCCCTGGTCCCAGGCCTGACCAGGGAATAGTAAGAGCAGGATGCTGGATCAGGTCCCACGCAGTGGGGCCTCCAACATAACTCCCCTCTCACCTTGTCCAGGCCGCGGCCCTCGGTGCAACCTCCAGCCGGAGCGTGCCTCTTATCGGCTGCCACGTGCAGCGCTGGTCCAGGCCTCGGTCCGCCGCGTGGACGTCTGTCCACCAGCGCAGTAGTGCTGCTACAGGTCTAATGGGAGGGTCCCTATCTGGGGCCTTCCCTACAATACTCCGCTATGCCGGCTCAGGACCTAACTGGGGCCTAGGGAGCAAGGTCTGGCCTTGTCCAGGGGCTTACTAGCTCCCTGGACACTACCTCTTCCCTTGCAGCCTCCGTCAGGACTGCCTATCCTTCCTGGTCCCGCGGACGATATCCTCAGTCCAAGATGGCCGCTCTCGACTCTTTCTGCAAAGCATTCTGGGACTTGTAGTCCCTGGTTGCTGTTGGAGCCATTCCAAGATGGCTGCCGCAACTGCGCATGCGCGTCAAGTCCAAAATGGCCACCGGCACTTCTTCCCGATCGCGCTGAGCCGTTCCCCGCACCAGAGGCAGGGTAGGGGGTCTCCACTACACGTACATAATAACCTGATAATGAAACGCCCAAATCTCTGAGTGCGTCACAGGGAAGTCACCTTCCTGCATAGGATCACCAGCAACAATGAGCCAGGAGTGTTGCTGGAGGCCATTTTAAAATCCCAGGGATTAAAGGAAACTGCAATACCTGCAGGACAATGGCGCTCTAGGAAGAAAAAGACTGGTGTAGTTATGAACTATACAATATCCGATCAACAAAGGGTTAAATAATACTTATTGGGGGAGGGGTGTGATACTGTAACTGTGTATAAGAGAGCAGTGTGCTGCGTCCGCTTCACTCACTCTCAGTATAACGGCAGCAGCAGTGGGACTCATATCTGGCACAGCTTGCACTAAAATGCCCCCTTGAAATCCGCTCTGCTCCTGACTGAAGATAATTAGTAAGTAAACGAGCTGAACGCTTAATGAGTTGAGCATTAAAAACTCACAGCTGTCCGGGGAGGCAAAAGAGGCACGCGGGGGCCGCCAGCCGACCCAGAACACCCTGCTCCAGGTAAAAAGGGGCGATACGCTTAACCCCTTCAGTGCCGGCTGGGGGCTGTAACTCCTTGCAACATAAGGTACTGCAAGCTGCTCTGGCAGGGAAGCGGTTAACTCCTGGTTGGGAGAGGAGGTAACGGGGGAATTTATTACTCCAAAAGAGATGGAGTTTGTCTACAGAAGGGGGACGCAAACCCCAGCCGTCAAGGGCCATCACCTGGAGATCCCTGCTTCAGCGCAGGTGGCTCAATCAGTGGCGCAGTCTTCAGCCACCTGTGCTGAAGCAGACGAAGACTGAGGCACTGATTGAGCCACCTGTGCTGAAGCAGACGAAGACTGAGGCACTGATTGAGCCACCTGTGCTGAAGCAGGGATATCCTGAAAACCTGACGTGGTAGCCTTTGAGGACTGGAGATGGCCACGGGACACCGTGTCTCCATTTGCCGCAGCAGTGTGCGCATAAGATGGGTCGTGACGCCGACTCCTTGCGCTGCGCTAGGACAGCTCCGTGAAGCGGCGTTCCTTGCGGTTATCGCCGCGTGGAGAGGGCCATATGGACAAGCAATCGTCTCTCAATCAATTCAACCGGCATTAAAGTGCCACTCTCTTGGCCTTGTGCCCCAATGTAATGTATCGCGGTGTGCAGGACTGCCAGGGGAGAGAGGTTATGTGCTTGGCTGGAGCAGGGGGGTGATTTGGCGCCTTCACGTGTGTGGTTTCCAAATGAAGTGATCGCAAACAAGTGATTAAACAGAAATAATAATACTGCAGGTCTCCGAGAGAGCCCATTAACCAGAAACCTAATTAATCCGACGCAGAGCCAGGCGGGGAGACGTCCAGCGCAGGGAGAGAGCGCCACGGGACAAGGTGTGCCCGGATAAACATCCCCACAAACTGGCTGCTGTCTCCGCTGCAGGAAACCGTGGACAGTGGCCACGGGGGAAGAGGACACGTCCTTACCGTGTCCCCAGCCGTGTGCGGCTCTCTGCAGCCACGCAGGTTTGTATGCTGGTGCTCGCCGCGGAGGTTAAATCCCACCCATAGTCAGTTACCCACAGCGCCGGGGCACACAGGTTACTCACACCGGGGGGGGGGGGGGGACATGAGTTACCCACACCAGGGGGGACACGGGTTACCCACACCTCCCCCTCTTCTCTCTCCCCCTCCTCTCTCTCACCCCCCTCCTCTCCTCTCTACCTCACCCCCTCTCCTCTCTCTCCCCTCCTCTCTCCCCCGTCCTCTCTCTCACCCCCTCCTCTCCTCTCTCACCCCTCCTCTCTGGGGGAGGGGGGCTTCTGATTATAGTACGGGGGAGGGGGGCTTCTGATTATAGTACGGGGGAGGGGGGCTTCTGATTATAGTATGGGGGAGGGGGTTACTTACTCTAGCTCCGCCTGTGACACCGGACACTTATACTGCGCCGTGCTGAACAGACAGATGTCTGCGTACTGTCTGACTGTGGGAGACAGAGACGCTTATTTACATATATCTGTGTATTGTATGAATATGTCTGTGTATTGTATGAATATGTCTGT
>WSYH01006304.1:0-23686 GCA_036426205.1 Ascaphus truei
TAAAATTTTAAATAAATACCAGATTGGGGTCCAGTAATGACACAGCACACTGCAAGTAGTCACCCAGACAGGAAATTGTACTGGAACAAAGGGCACTGCAACCAACGTTTCGGTCACCACATAGGGACCTTCTTCAGGGTTATGCCTCTGGTGACTGAAACGTTGGTTGCAGTGCCCTTTGTTCCAATACAATTTCCTGTCTGGATGACTACTTGCAGTGTCCTGTCTCATTACTGGACCCCAATCTGGTATTTATTTTATCTATATACATCTATATATCTCACCCCACCCTCCCTCTCTCAGCAGCTGGCGAGTAGGGCGGCAGAAGAGGACTGAAGACCACGGGAGCAAAGCAGCACCAGAGAGGCAGCGGGCGACGAGGACCGCCATGTCAGCGGAGCTGGGCAGCAGAGGTGTTACATGGTGCCGGCAGCAGCAGGAGAAGAGCATTGACACCATGTGAGCAGCACAGGAGAACGGCCGGGTAGGAGCGCGCCCTAGAAGTCTTGACTGACTTCCGGTGTCTGCCGCTGCTACAGCGCAGCTCCTCCCCGGCCGTTCTCCTGTCCCTCACATGGTGTCAATGCTCTTCTCCTGCTGCTGCTGCCGCCGGCGCCATGTAACACCTCTGCTGCCCTGCTCTGCTGACATGGTGGTCCACGTTCCTCGTCTCCCGCTGCCAGCTGTCTTCCTCCTGTGTCACTCTGCTCTTCTGCTGGCGTCCGCCGCCTCGCCAGCTGCTGGAATCATTTACGTAGGCGAGTACATTTGTCGAGGTGTGTGTGTATAATATGTATTTTATTAGATATATACTATATTCGTTTATATATATCATATTATATATGATATATATGATTATATATCAAGTATATATCTATATATATAATATATATATATCTCTAGTCCCCCTCGTTAGATTGGAGGGTTGCACAACACTGAAAAAAAGCGTGTGGTGCACGGTAAAGGGTAATAGATTGTAAGGATCCCTAGAGATCCAATATACCAGCACAACACTCACCCACCTGTATACACACAATATAAATATATATATATACACACACACACACACACACACGTTTGCTGAAGTATTCATCCCCTGCGCATTTCTCACATGTTGGCACCTGAGTGTTCTCCGCGATACATCCAAATTAGACTTTACAAGTAGAATCTACAAAAACTTCTCCAAAGGGATAAAGTTAGAGAAGGCATATAGCTTCATCTTGGTTGCATAAGTATTCAACCCCTTTCCTGCTGCAGCCCTAAATCAGTTCAGGTGCAAATGAATTGTGAGGTCACATCAGTGTTTCACCCTGTGTTTAATCAAAGTGGTTTATCTTGTAGATCATTTCCCTTAGGTATATAAAGACTTTCACACTGGAACTCGCATAGTGATCCAGCAAAGCAACCATGAAGTCCAAGGAGCTTTCAAAACAAGTCGGGGATACAGTGTTAGAGAGGCTCAGAGTAGGAGAAGGCGCTGATTATCCGTCTCAGCCCAGTAACGTCAATCATTATGAAGTGGAAGATGCATCATATTACCCAGATCAGGTCACCCTCCCAAACGGAGCCGCCGGGCAAGTGGGAAACTGGTCTGTGATGTCATTATGGAGCCAACAAGAAAACTGGTTGAAGGATAGACAACCGAGTTGTCATAAATGGAACTTTTTCAGGTTGGGCTAAAGTTCTGTGTTTAGTACCTCAAGGATCGGTACTCGGACCCCTGCTTTTTAACTTGTTTATTTATGACCATGTGGTTGACATAGAACGCAAAGTCTCCATCTTTGCTGATGACAATTGTGTACAGTAAGGTAGTAGAATCAGCAGGATGTAATTTCTCTCAAGAAGAACTTAGATAGATTGGTAACTTGGGCAGGTAAATGGCAGATGAGGTGTAATACAGATGCATGTAAGATTATGCTTTTGGGAAACAAGAATAAACAGACAACTTACATATTAAATGGAGACAAATTAGGAGACTCCTTGATAGAGAAGGATTTAGGAGAGCTTGTAGACAGCAGGCTTAGCAATAGTGCCCAATGTCAGACAGTAGCTGCAAAGGCAAATAAGATCTTATCTTGCATTAAATGGGCAATGGATGGAAGGGTAGTAAACAAACATAAATGTGCCCCTTTTATAAAGCATTAGTAGGACCACACCTTGAATATGGAGTACAATTTTGGGCACCACTCTATTAAAAAAAAGATGTTATGAAAAGTTAAAAAGTTCAGAGACGAGTCATCACATTAATTAAGGGGATGGAAAATGTGACTTGTGAAAAGCTAACTAAATTAATGTAGAGAAATGGTGTCTAAGAAGGTATGTGATAACTCCTGCTCAGATTCAGTTTCTTGGGGTCTTGTTCATTACTCAGCAGGTAATCATTTCCTTACCCCCAGTAAAAGTGGTCAACCTTATCGGATAGTCTTCTTTAAAAAAACAAAAAAACGTCCATCTCGGCTACAGTTTTCTGCACCTTTACATCCCTTCTAAGCTCGGTCTTGGATGGCTACAGGTCAACTTTATTCAACGTGGCAGGACCAAGTTTCCAACACCGCGAGACAGAATTCCACTGTTGGCATCTACAAGACCGTTTATGTTGGAGACTCACAAAGGAAGGTCCATGATTCCACATACATGGAATATATTTACCACCAATGCCATTCTAGCAATGATGGGGGCCTTCTGGAACAACACATTGGTTCAAGGTCGATGGTCACCAACATAGACCAAGTTACCCATCAACATCCGAGAAATACAAGCAGTATTCCGCTCAATTCAAAGAATGAGTTCAGTCCTAATTAACCTTTCACTCAGTTTTGTCGGACAATGTCTCAGCAGTAGCTTTTATCAACCAACAAGGGGGCACACAGTGTACAAGCCCTCAGAGAGGTCTCAAACATTCTGAGATGGACTGAAGAAGCACTGCTCCATTTTTTTCAGAGACTTAAATTTCAGAAGACCAAAATATAAAGGCAGATTTCTTCAGTAGACTGTCCTAGCTGGAGAATGGGAGTTGTGTCCACAAATATTCATGGACATAGCACAGCAATTGGGTCACCCATCAATAGACTTAATGGATTCCAGAACAAAGAAGAACATGGCTTACTTCGGCTCCAGGTGGCAGGATCCCGAAGTCACTGTTTGAGACGCCATGTCAGTCACATGGACATTCCCTCTCATGCGTGTTCCCTCCCACTATGTTACTCCTGATGCTTATTGCCAAAATCCGGAGAGACAAGGCAGATGCTATGTTGATAGCGCCTCACTGGCCCAGACTGGCATGGTTCGCAGACCTAGTGAACCTTTCCTTAGACACCCCATGGCGGCTCCCTCCTATTTCCTGCCCTGCCTACGCAAGGGTCGATACTCCATCCCTATCTTGCTTTCTTTCAGTTGCTTACATGGAGATTTAGAAGAGACATCTAAGAAGCATTGTACTACTCAGACCAAGTAATTGATACCTTGCTTCACTCCAGAAAAGCGGTCACCTCAGCTACATACTACAAAATATGGAAGCTATTCTTTAACTGGTGTCATCACGAGGACATTACTCCACTTTGAGCAACACTTCCTCAGATCCTTCAGTTCTTACAACTGGGATTTAAAAAGGGGCTAAAACCTGCCCAATTGAAGGTACACGTACCAGCATTAGGTTGCCCTCTCAATAAGCTTATTGCTCTCAATCCGATGGTCGCCAGATTCATCAAAGAAACCATCGGAATCAAACCACGGATTAAAACTTGCATGCATGGGATCTCAATCTGGTCTTAGAGGCGTTCACCTCTACAGCCTTTTGAAGGACCTATCAATTAAAACACTCTCACACAAGGCAGTGTTACAGCACTCCTCATGCGAAGAACCATACTTCCAAATACATCACGACATCATTGTGATGAGGATGGTTCTTCAATTCCGTGCCAAAGTGGTATCCGAATTCACAATGAATCAGGATATTGTTGTCTCTTCCTTTTGCCCTCCCCTTTGAACGAAAAGGAGAAACGGTTGCATAACTTAGATGTGGTTAGAGCCTTGACATAATGTCCAGAAGATAGCCAAGTTCAGAAAAACTCCGACTGTTCGTACTTTTCCAGGGTCCTAGAAAAGTGCAAACTGCCTCTGCCGCAACCATCTCAAGATGGATCACAGCCGCTATCGGCGAAGCTTGCACTTCTCTGGACAAAGTTCCACCTCAAACCATTAAAGCTCATTCAACTAGTTCTGGCCACTTCTTGGGCAGAAAAGGCTTACAAGATATTTGTACGGTGGCAGCATGGTCATCGTTGCATACCTTCTCAAATCATTACAGATTAGATCTGCTGGCTTTGGCCGATGCGAGATTTGGGAGGAAGGTTGTACAAGCTGTAATTCCTTTAACTACCATGAATGGACCCACCCTAGCAAACTACTTGCTTTGGTACATCCCATTAGTTATGGCTGCCATAGATGATGTAGAAGAAAACTAGAAATATACTCACCGATGTTTTCATTTCTTCAAATCCTCCCTGGCAAGCCAACTTCCTTCCCGTATTATTACTATTATCATCATTATGACTTAGTAGTTCGAATGTATTTACTGTCTATAGTTATTTTGTTCCATTTTAGGAGCTTAGCTTAACGATAACTGGCACCTCCTTTATACCCGTGTCAGAACTTTGTAGTCCTACCCCAGCTAAGAAGAGGAGCTATATCCCATTGATTATGGCTGCCATGGAGGATTTGAAGAAATGGAAATATTGGTGAGAATATTTCTAGTTTTCAGCAGGACAATGACCCGAAGCACAAAGCCGAAGCCACACTGAAGGGGTTCAACAAGAAGAGCATAAATGTTCTTGAGTGGCCCAAAGTCCTGACTTGAACTCAATCGAACATTTATAGGGAGACTTGAAGATTGCAGTCCATCGACTATCTCCAGACTCATAACAGAAATTGCTGCAAAAGGGGCTTCTACCAAGTACTGACTAAAGGGGCTGAATACTCATGCAACCAGTACATTTAATTTTGTACATTTTCTTTGCTGATCTTTAACCTTCTCATATACATGTTCAGTCTAACCACTACAGCTTTGTAGCTTTAAATAAAAAAAGTTAGTTTGAAAAATTGCATACATTATTTGTAATTCAACTTGTGACATTATTGGTGGGGGTGAATACTTCTGCACACCATTGTATATACACCTCATTATATATGTGTGTACACACCCACGCACCCACAATGTATACGCACACACGGTGGGGTGTGTGTGTGTGTGTTATATATATATATATATATATATACACACACGCGACAACTGCAGTATGTATGTATGTATAAGTATGTGTTTTTTAAAATTATTATTATTTTTTTTATACTGGTTTGCTGAAGTATTCATCCCCTGCACATTTCTCGCACGTTGGCACCTGAGCGTTCTCCATGATACTTTAAAATTAGACTTTACAAGTAGAATCTACAAAAACTTCTCCAAAGGGATAAAGTTAGAGAAGGCATATAGATTCATCTTGGTTGCATAAGTATTCAACCCCTTTCCTGCTGCAGGCCTAAATCAGTTCAGGTGCAAATGAATTGTAAGGTCACAACATCGGTGAAATGGTTTGACCCTGTGTTTAATCAAAGTGGGTTAACTTGTAGATCATTTCCCTCAGGTATATAAAGACTTTCAAGCTGAAACACACATAGTGATCCAACAAAGCAATAATGAAGACGATGGAGCTTCCGAAACAAGACAAGGATAAAGTGGTAGAGAGGCACAGAGTAGGAGAAGGATACAAGACTATTTCAAAGGCACTGGTTATCCCTCTCAGCACAGTGAAGTCCATCATTAAGAAGTGGAAGATGCATCATACCACCCAGACACTACCCAGATCAGGTCGCCCTCCCAAACTGAGCAACCAGACAAGCAGGAAATTGGTTCGGGATGCCACTCTGAAGCCAACAATGACCTTGAGAGATCTGCAAAGTTCTGTGTTTGAGATGGGAGTCAGTGTTCACACATCAACAATAAGTCGGTCCCTAAACAAAGCTGGCCTTTATGGTCGGGTGGCAAGAAAGATGCCTTTACTCAACGAGACTCATCTTAAATCACGTATGGAGTTTGCGGAAAAGCATATAGATGATACTGCAGACACGTGGGAAAAGGTTTTGTGGTCAGACAAGACAACAATTGAATATCACCCAGTCGGCACCATCCCAGCTGTCAAGCATGGTGGTGGCAACATCATGTTATGGGGATGCTTCTCTTCATTAGGGACAGGGAACCTTGTCAGGATAGAGGGGAGAATGGATGGTGAAAAATACAGGCAAATCCTTGAGGAAAACCTGTTTGAGTCAGCCGAGACTCTGAAACTGGGGAGGAAATTCACATTTCTGCAGGACAATGACCCGAAACACAAAGCCACATTGGAGTGGTTGAACGAGAAAAGCATTGATGTTCTAGAGTGGCCCAGTCAAAGTCCTGACCTGAATCCAATGGAACATTTATGGCGAGACTTGAAGATTGCCGTCCATCAACGATTCCCAAAAAACTTATCAGAACTGGATACGTTTTCCCATGAAGAATGGGCAAAGATTCCACCATCCTACTGTGCAAAGTTAGTAGAGACCTACCCAGAAAGACTCCTAGCAGTTATTGCTGCAAAAGGGGCTTCTACCAAGTACTGACTTAAGGGGCTGATTACTCATGCAACCAGTACATTTCATTTTGTACAGTTCCTTTCTGACATTTAACCTCCTCCTCATATAAGTGTTCAGTTTAACCATTACAACTTTGTAGATTTGAATAAAAAAAAGTTAGTTGTTTGAAAAATGGTGCATACATTATTTATAATTCAACAACTTGTGACATTATTTGTAGGGGGTGAATACTTCTGCACACCACTGTATATACACCCCAAATTTATATATCTAGAGTTTTCTCCCCCGCCCACAAACATATTAATCAGGAATCAATGTAAGAATTCATCATTTATGCTAGCAGACGGTGAAAAGCTCGCACAAAGTTTTAGGGGTGGTCAGTTTCATTAGATTTCACCTGATGAGGGGGAGCACCCCTGAAACATCGTTGCCAGCTTTTTTTCCTGTGCTAGAACAAACTATGAATTCTTAAATTAATTCCTGATTAGTAAATCTGTGTGCAGAGAAGAAATCTTAAATTCATAAATTGCGACAGCGTTCTCGGCAAAGAAGGGGTCTCTGCCAATGTCTCTGTTGGGACCAGCAACAAAGAAGAATCAAATTGGTGAGTGCTATACCAACTCAATATATACAACTCACACTTCCATATAACTACGTGTGGAAATTGATATCGTACTTCCTGTAATTTTCATTTCCCGGATAGTGTCAATGGCAGTGCACACCAATGTGTTAAGGCCAACCCTCTAGCTGAGATATAACAGAAAAAAGTACATGTAATAGGTCCTATAAATGGTCACACCCCTTCTTCCCAGGTAGTCTTGTAGTGTCATAGCTGAAAAATATAATCTTACAACATTAATATAATCCCCCCCCCATCCCTAATCAAGGGAGGGGATTGGTGCACATGGAGACTATCCCGAAAATGAAAATGACGGTAAGTAGGATATCCCTTTTCCTGGTTGTCCCGTGGTGGTGGTCACCAATGGGAAGAGAACAAGCACTATTAGAATAAAGGGAGGGAAAGAAATCTACTGTAAGCCATACATACTGCAAAACATGATTCTTCATAGCCACCAAAAAACAGAAATGCCCAAAGCTACTTCCAATGTGACAAAAATACACAGTGCAATACCTATACTTGTAAAAAGGGTCATTTAGTTTAACCCTTTGGCCAAAGCTTGTTGGGAATCTGTATTTTGTTACCTGTGTGCAGCTGGTCTCAGCTGCTTATGGGAGGGTAGTGGCCCCTCCCCCTCCAAGGTTTAAACTTGCCCCACCCCACTTTTCAAGTTGGCAGGTCAGTTTGATTTTGCCAGGTTACGACAGATCCAATGTGATCATTCTTCCTGTAATTATACAGGTAAATAAGAATTTTAACCTGGTGAGTGTTAGGCCCTGCTACGGTCATGCCTTGTAAGTGGCAGCAGGCTTAAGACCCTTTGACCAAAGGGTTAAACTAAATCCCCATTTTTACAAGAGATACAGCTAAACCCCGTTATAACGCGGGTCTCGGGGTCCACCCCGAGACCACCGCGTTACTAACGGGGTCGCGAGAAAAAAAAATGGCCGCCGCGCTTTAGCGCATATTCATCCCGCGGGACAGGAGATGGGAGCGGGCATGTCCCTCCGCTCCCCGCTTCCCCCTGTCACCGCGGGACAGGCCGCGGGGCAGGAGATGGGAGCGGGGATGTCCCTCCTGTCCCCGCTTCCCCCATGTCACAGTGTGACGGGCCGCGGGGCAGCAATTGAAACGATGGAGCGGGATTGTACTCCTGTCCCACGCCTTCCACCTGTCACCGCGGGACGGCCGCGAGGGCAGACGACGGGGAGCCGGGGGATTCCCTCAGGGGTCGCGATTACCTCAGATCCCGGGTGAAGGCTGACTAGGAGCCCCACTAACAGGTGATGTGAAAGCGGGGGGTTTAGGACTCAAAAAGATGGAAATGGCGCCTAACGACAATACTGCGCAAGCGGGAACGGATGGCGGGGGGGACCCCAACATCCTCGGGGAGCGGGTGGTGGTGCATAGAGCGGGCTTTCACTATGCTCAGACCCACACCCGTAGGTTGTATAGAGTGATAGAGAGTGTGGGTGGGTGGATGTCGTAATGAAGGACTAGTGAGAGAAAGTGTAGGTCTACAAAAATGGTGTATTATGGGTGTGTTGTAGGGCGAGGCACACTCATGCGAGTGTGGGGGGCGAAGGAAAGGCAAGGTTAAAGGGATTATCTATACATTTGACTTGACGACGAAGCTTGGCGTACACCAATGGGGAGGGCTAGGTAGTTAAAGGGTTCGTTAGGGGAAGAAGGGGGGGAAAGAGGGGAAGGGGGGGGAGAAGGGGGGGGAGGGGAGAAAGTGCCACGCGAGCTAAGGGAGGTGAGTCGGTCCCTAATGTGGTTTTTTGTCTTTTTTTTTTTTATTTTTTTATTTTTTTTGAAGGGTGGTGTTTAATTGGTGTGTTGTTGTAAGTGTGTGTGGTAATGTAAATATCTGTAAGGGGAGGGTCCTCGGGTACTCCAGGGGTGGGCGCGCCAGGGGAAAGGGGTTCTCGATTTTCCTTCTAGGGGCGCGCGTCGCCGGGAACCAGGCGCCGGGGGATAGAGGGGAGGATGCCCGGGCAGAAATGGGGGGCGACTACGGCCGCACAGTGGGGGACGCCTACTCCGCACGCGCACTAATTTAGCTGGGAATCAGGTATTTGACAGTCGCCTACGTTGCTGTTCAGGGGTTAAGGGAAGGCGAGGGGACGCCTCCCCTGGTACCGGCCACGTGAGTCCCGAAAGCTCACATGCTTTCAACGAGCCCTCGACCTCCGCCGATATGAACCCCCACCTATCTGCAGCCCCTGGCAGGCCGGCAGAATAGCCTCCGGGTTCCTTAGCCTATTGCCACTCACACCTCCGTCGGGAACGGGGGAGAACGGGAGAAGAGATACCTCCGCCTGGTGATTGGTGACAGGTAGCCGATCCAGCTATGGGGTGAAGTTATTTCCCCTACAAATCGGTTGTGGGTGGCGTGCGACGGCCTTGGTTATGCGGGATAGCTGGTTGGCTGAAACCCACCCACCGCGCATGCGCACAGGTTCTATGAGCTAAACTTTGAGCCCAGGAAGCCGCGCGAACTCGTGGCCGTAGCCCTCCCCAGGGGAGGGGAGAGAATAGCGGTTGGACGGCGAGGGGAACGAAGGGGGCGGCCTGGACCGAGGAAAGGACGGCATAGTCGGCCCACCCAGGCGGAAGGGGGGGGGTTATCAGTCAGCAGGCCCCTGACGGAGAGAGGACTCTTCACGCAGGCGTACAGATACTTTTCGGCCCCTGGTAACCTAATGCCCACCCCAGAACGACCCCTGCCGTGACGTAAGCTACCGGTATACCAAAGATTTCGTCCAAGCCCACAGTGGTCGGAGGAGTCGTCAGGATGGCGTCTTTGGAGCGCGAAGGTGTGTGGGACAGGAGTGCTTATTTATGCTGCTAGAGAACCGCACCCACAACTCCAACACCGGTGTGCCAGGTACTGGGGCGCCGCCATATTCCGCAAAGGCGTCCCCGACCCCGGGAGGGAGCGGGCTCCTAGTAGCGCCGAAAGACTACCAATGACGGGAGCCGGCGTCCGAGCGCTTCAAAGCTGGTGCGGACGATGGTTAACACTCCCCACCCCAGGGTCGCGACTCCCTCGGAACCCGACCTGAATCTCTCGGCCACTGGCATTAAGAGCCTAGCGATCTACTTCGCACCCACCGACGCCGCCCGCCCGGTGAGCTACGCCACCCGAAAAGACAAGCCAAACAAAATCGCCGAGTTTTTACTGCCCGTCGATCTGTCCGCAACAGCACTATATGCCCTCCTTACCCAGTCGAGGCAAAGGACGGTTACTCCTCCTAGGAGCCCTATGAGGCGCCGTTGGTCGGTTCAGCTATCTGAGTAGCGGTCATCAATTTACTGAAAGGGGCCGTAGAGTCCTTACCTGTTGGGTAAGGCGTGATGTAAGGCATTCCGTGGATATACATCGGATAGAGCTGGGGTTGAGTTACATTCGACTATGCGGATTGGTTCTCGCAAGGGGAGCTTCGTCCCCGGGAAGCCTCTTCTAATCGGGTGGCGACAGGGCGAGGTGGAGAGGGGAGGCTACCAGTCTAACAAGTTCACGTCAGGCAGGCGCCCAGACAAGTGTCGAACCTGATAATTCGAGGGCGACTTAGGCCAGTGGCTGGAGGTTTGAGAGGGTTGGTGTTGGAGATAGGGAGACTGTTGTTGTTGCGACTAGTGCGTAAGGTGTGGAGTGTCTGTGAGTTGTCTGTAAGTGGGTGGAGTGTGTGTGCAGTTGTGAGCGCATGAGGAGTGTTGTGATTAGTGCAGTGTGTCAGTGTGTGCAGTTGTGTGGCTGAGCAAGAGCAGTGTGGTGTGCAGGTGCAGTGTGGTGTGCATGTGTATGTCAAGCAGTCGTTGTGGTGGCAGTGTGTGTGCAGGGTGTCCAATGAAGCAGTGGGACTTGGTGCAGTGTGTCAGTGATGTAGAGCGTAGGGTGAGCAATGAGCAGGTGTGTGCAGTGGCGGTGGTGCAGTGTGAGTCCCAATGAGGTGTGTGCGGGTGCAGTTCAGTGTGTGGCAGTGTGTCCATATGAGCATAGCCGGATAGCAGTGTGGTGCAGTGTACAGGTCGTGGTGCAGTGTGTCAGTAGTGGCAGAGTGTGAGCAATGAGCAGTGCGGTGTGCAAGTGTGCAGTGTGTTGTGCAGTGTGTCAGTGTGAGCAATCGGAGCAGGTGTGTATGCAGGTGCAGCTGTGGGTGCAGGTTGGCAGTGTGAGCAAGTGAGCAGTCGTGTGTGCATGTGAGTGTGTGCAAGTGTGTGCGTGTGTGCAGTGGTGCAGTTGTGCCAAAAAAAAAAAAATGAAAAAAAAAAAAAAAAAATCTTTTTAAAAAATTTTTTTTTTATTTTTTTTTTTAAAACGAGGGAGCCACGGGAAAACCGCTGTTATAACCGAATCGCGTATAACGAGGCGCGTTTCACGGGGTAGCTTGATATAGGATGCACTGGCTATTTTGTCATTGGAAGTAAGCTTGGGGCTATTTCTGTTTTTGTTGGTATACATTAAGCCACACCCACAGACTCCTTTTGGCACAGATATTATATATACTCTTATATATATATATAAATATATTATATATATATAATAGATATATATAATATAGAATATAATATAATATATATTAGTAGTAGTATATATACAAATATAAACTGTATGCTCTATCTGATGTCGTAGGCAGTCTGCAACCCCGCCTTTCCCAGTTATCACCCAGCCTACAGCACTTCCAACTGCGAGCAAGGGATTCTGGGAAATGACATGCAAATGAGCAACAGTGTCACTTTTGCCTCAATACAACATTTTATACATGGCTCCCTATAGGCTGTGCTCAAAGCTGTGACCATGCAGCAAGCTAAGCTATGGGAAGCCATGTAAAAATGTTATTGGGCAAAAAGTGACACTGGGTGATAAGGGGGAAAGGCACGGGGTTGCAGACCTGACCTAAGACTGCAGATGAGCATACAGTTTATCTTTGCATTTGCTTCCTGTGGAGGGTTTTTGGTCACTTTTTTTACTACCATCAACTTAACTCAGTATTGTGTGGTTATATATATACTATATATATAATTATAATATACTATATATATATATATATATAATATATAGAAATAATAATATATATAGATATGTGTGGTATTGGTTTAGGGTTTCAAAGAGCTTGTTGGGAATCTGTGTATTTTCTTCATAGCCACAGCAGACTGCGTCCGAAAACGTGCATCTGTTGATGCTGCAACGTGTAAATGATATTTGATCAACATGGTGATTTAGGATCAGGCTGCTGCCCTGCACAACTCTGGGTTATGCCGGAGCTTTCGCCGCCCTTGATGCTGCCATCAATCTGGTAGAATGCGTTCTCAGACCTTCTGGAGCCTGCCTTGCTAATACCCCATATTATCCAGTGTCCTATGGTTGCTTTGGATGCCAGTTGTCCCTTTCTTGTTCCTGCCGGAAGAACGAAGAGTTGATCTGACTTTTTTAATGACTTTGATCTAAAAAGATCTTGCTTCACACATCTCACTGCGTCCAACGTGTGCAGCGCTTTCGCCTTGTCCCCAGCTGGATTTGGACAAAGCAAAGGCAGTATGATCTCCTGGTTGAGAGGAAAAACGGATTACTTTAGGATTAAATTAATGTACAGGTAGTCCTCGTTTTCCGACGTTTCTCTTTCCGTCGGATGCGTTTTCCGACGGCGCATAATGCAGTACAAAAACTCACTATCCAGTGTGGTTTTCACGCATCTGACGGAAACTGCCGCCGGTTAACATGGGTCCCGCTTTCCGTCTGTCCCGCTTCCGACGCAGGTTTGCGGGACACGTGTCGGAAAAGTGAGGACTACCTGTACTGGTCTCAATCACTTTGTCCAGGTGGAAAATTAAGAAAGTTTCTTTAATTGATACCGTCTGTAGCTCGCTAATTCTTCGTGTGGAAGTAGCTGCTACCAGAAGCACTGCTTTTAGGGCAAGGTCTACATCTGAAGACGGCAAAAGAGGTTCGAACGGGACCTTTGTCAATGCATCTAAAGATGAATGGTAAGTCACACGGCTGCACAGGATTTCGGAACTGCGGTTTCATTTTGCACACGACTAGATCCATTAAAGCCAATGACTGTCCAATGGTGTTGATAGAGCCATTGCTTGCACTTAGTGTTGATACTGAATCCTTTTCTTAAACTTGCCTGCAGGAATTCTATAATAGATGATACGGGTGTATCTGAGAAAACAAACTTGGACTGGCTTCATCACAGGCAGAAGTGATTCTGCAGTCTTACAGACTTCATTTGTGTTTTTTTCTTTTCTTGCTGCCATCGGGGTTTCCATGACCTTGTGAGAATCCTTTTCTTTGAGACATGCTGCACTCCATTGCCAAACCGTCCAACACCATCTCTCCGGCCTGGGATGTTGAGTCTGGCCCTGAGATAGAAGGTCCGGTGATATTTGTAAGCGCCGTGGCTGACCTTTAGCATGTTGACTAGTAGTGGGAGCCAAGTCTTGCGAGGCCAGAATGGAATTATTGCCCCAACTTCCACTCTTTTCTGAATAAATGTCTGCATCATAGCCTTTAATTCCAATATGTTTGCTGGAGGATTGGTGAAGATGGTCCTTTAGATCCTTCAAGGTTGAGGCAGCAATTTTTGTTCCAATTGTTTATTCTTCAGAGACAGAAAGCATATTACAGGTTCGGTCCAGGTTCAGAGTGTAGAACTAATCCGCATGATGGTATTTTTTTTAGTTCTGTTCTCTATATGTCTGAGCAAAACCTTTATACCCTTTTTCTTATAACCAGCTATACGTGGCAGTTACTCCTCTTTCTCACGATCAACCAGACTATACATAGCAATTAATATTAATAGACAGCAGGAAAACATGTTTTCGTCTTTAGCTGTTATCTCTTAGACAGTCATGTAGAACAATGTTTCCCTATATTTTTCTCTCTGACATCCTTGTGAGATGTCTACTCCTACTATCAGTCTCTGTTATGACAACCTCCCTTATTGCAGACTTATTGACTATTACTAGTATCTTAAAACCATTTTTATTATCCTAAATACGCCCGATGAAGCACGTGTGTAAAACGCGTTGTGGTATAGAGTATTTTCTGTTGTCCTGTGAAGCTGCCATTTGCAAGTTAAAGATCGGAAGAATTGGAAGTGAGACACGCCAGACTGTAAACATACGGGACTCACGAACCCGGAAGGGGAAGGTCATTACTGAGAAATAGCTGATCCCAGCACGTGGGATTTACAGCTCTATCGACTCACTCTGTCTCTTACCCTTCCTGGATCAAGAACTGGGCAGCACAGACATATATCTTTTTACTGTATAACTTTCCTTTCTAAAAAGACGTCCAATCTTTTTTTGAAGATATCTATTGTATCTGCCATCACAGTCTCAATGGGTAATGAAATCCAAAGTGTAACCCATTACTGTAAAGAACTCTTTCTTTTGTTGCTGGTGAAATCTCCTTATGGGATGATCCTGTTTCGTTTGTACTGCCCTTGGGATGAATAGTTCTATTGTTCCTGAATATATATTTGTAAAGTATATAGTTATCATATCCCCTCTTAGATGCCTCTTTTGTAATGTAAACAAATCTAATTTAGCTAGCCCCTTCTCATAAATCAGATTAATAAAGGGGATGGATAATTTGGTGGCTCTGCTCTGCACTTTTTCTACCTCCATTCTATGGAGTGCTGCCCCAAACTACTCCATATTCAAGGTGGGGTCTTACTTCTCACTTCTGCAATCAAGGTTGTCGGGACCTTCGCAAAAACTCTTGGTGAAGTCGCCAGACCAAAAGGTAATGCCGCAAATTGGTAATGGTTTTGACCCACACAAAATGTAGGTATTTTTGGTGTGTCCTTGCTATAGGTATATGGAGATAGGTGTCCTTTAGATCTACGGACACTTTCCAATCTCCGGGATCTACTGCAGCAATCAGCAAGCTCAGTGATTCCATCCAATCTCTAGGATCTACTGCGGCAATGGATAAGCTCAGTGATTCCATCCTGAGCTTCTGAATTCTGAGAAATGTGTTGGACCTTTTTTAGGTCCACCATGAACATTTACTCATTAGATGGGTGCAAATAAATGTCCCACCTTTCAATATATATATATAAAATAGTCCATGGTCCAGTTCTTTTCTCAATTTATTCAGAGACGATAGAAAACGTATTTTACAGCATCATTTCAGTCAGTTACATAGTTACATAGTAGATGAGGTTGAAAAAAGACATAGGTCCATCAAGTTCAACCTATGCTAAATTTAGACAACAGATACTTTATCCTATATCTATACTTACTTATTGATCCAGAGGAAGGCAAACAAAACCCCCCAGAGTCATATCATCCAATGATATCTCATAAGGGGAAAAATAAATTCCTTCCTGACTCCAAGAATTGGCAATCTGATTAATCCCTGGATCAACATCCTTCCCATGTATACTTTTTTGGTATATCCCTGTATACCTTTCCCATCTAAAAAGACGTCCAACCTTTTTTTGAACAAATCTATTGTATCTGCCATCACAGTCTCCATGGGTAATGAATTCCATATTTTAACTGCCCCTTATTGTAAAGGACCCTTTCCTTTGTTGCTGGTGAAATCTCCTTTCCTCCAACCTTAAGGGAAGGCCCCGAGTCCTTTGTACTGCCTGTGGGATGAATAGTTCTTTTGAAAGCTCCTTGTATTGTCCCCAAATATATTTGTATATAGTTATCATATCCCCTCTTAGACGCCTCTTTTCTAATGTAAATAAATCTAATTTAGCTAGCCTCCCCTCATAAATTAGATTGTCCATCCCCTTTATTAATTTGGTGGCTCTTCTGTGCACTCTCTAGTTCCATAATGTCTTTTCTTAGGATTGGTGCCCAAAATTGTACTCCATATTCAAGGTGTAGTCTTACTAATGCTTTGTAAAGGGGCATAATTATGTTTACTTCCCTTTCATCCATTGCCCGTTTGATGCAAGATAAGATCTTGTTTGCCTTTGCAGCTACTGCATGACTTTGGGCACTATTGCTAAGCCTGCTGTCTACAAGCACTCCTAAATCCTCCATCAAGGATTCCCCCAATATATCTCCATTTAATTTGTAAGTCGCCTTTTTATTCTCGCATCCCAAATGCATAACCTTGCATTTATCTGTATTAAACCTCATTTGCCATTTACCTGCTCACGTTTCCAGTCTCTCCAAGTCCTTCTGAAGATAAATTACATCCTGCTCTGATTCTATTACCTTACACAATTTAGTATCATGAGCAAATATGGAGACTTTGCTCTTGATCCCAACCTCAAGGTCATTAATAAACAAGTGGCTTTACGCCAATCTTGTGGTACTGAGCCTGTAGAAATGGAGTCCTTGAATATTAAATATAATGGTTTGGCTATTACTGAGCTTAACTCCTTGAGAACTCTTGGATGTATGCCATCGGGGCCAGGTGCCTTATTCAGGCATATAGAATTTAGTTATAGAGTGGAGTCTTTAGCTTAGTTGTTCTTAGCTTGGGTGGTAAATGATTCTGAATTCTATATACTCAAATGCAATCTTTATAGATTTGAGCAATACCTGTTTCTTTCACTGTCAGCCAAAATGTTCTTAGTCAATAATTAACATTAGAACACAGTTTCTTCATTTACTTTGATTTAAAAGAACCTTTTTGTTCTGTCACTAAGTAACTATAGTTAATCCTATGCTCCGTATCTTTTAAGACCTCTCTATTGTATTGTCTTACTAACTATTTAACTAGATAGAGAAATGGCAAAAGCGCTCAAATGCCAGGCCAATGATGATATAATGCCAGGCCAATGATGATATAATGCCAAAACCACCATCCAAAGGAAATCCGTAATCAGAAATATAGAGTAGTGATAATGCAACAACAATAATGGGTACAGTCCTCCTGAAGACAGGCAGTGGGTAGTACAAGCCCACCCACGATCAATCTCATTGGTAGGTTCCCCATAGTTAGCAAAAGTACTCACGTTCCTTGGTGTGGCTGGCTGTGCAGCTCCCAATGCTGGTATGCAGGAGTAAAAAATTGGGAGGAGCGCACGAACCGAATGGAGCAGGAAAGGACCCAGAATCAAAATATGTAAAAAAGGTACTTTATTGTGTCATGAGACCCATCCAACGCGTTTCGAACGTCACAGCGTTCTTTATCAAGGATAAAATACAATGTGATACCACCTAATACCCTCTTACCTGCTTCCAATTCGCGCCAAAACGGCAACGTGATGACGTCATGACGCAATGCGCAAAGACTTGCGCATGCGAACGCCACCGCACGGTCGGAGGGCGGAAGTGTCTATGCAGGATAAGAAGAGAGGCTAAAACAAGTGAGGGCAAGATGAATACAGTAGCCTCAATAGGACAAAAAGGGGTCAGAAGACCAGCTCAAGTAAAAATGATAACTAATAGTAAGGATAAATAAAGGACAAAGAAAAAGAAAACACTATAAGGCATATAAGAATCCAAAGAAATATTAAAAGTAGTTTAAATTTAAAAACAAGAAAACATTGATCACTAGTAAATGGAGATGACCAATATGACACAATATATAATAATATTAAACCATCAAAAATATAACCAATTAAGATGTCAGATAGTAATATGTGGACTTAAAACATAATATATAAAAGAAACACAGAAAAAAAGAAAACAGGAAAAATATATATTGAAATTCCAGAAACATATTTTATGAATAAGAATTCCTTGGTTCAACAATGAACTAAACCTACAAGAAATGGGCTAATTGCCATTCAATATTTAAACCCATAGGGAAGCGCGTTCTAAGAATAAAAATCCAATACGCTTCCCTACGGTTCAATAAATTGATACGGTCACCTCCTCTAGGTCTGTTGTGAACTACTTTTATGCCCAAAAATGAAAAGTTCCCAATGGCTCCCTGTTTACATTCGGAGAAGTGTTTGGATACTGGATGATTAGTATCATTCAATCTTATAAGTCTTAAATGCTCTAATATCCTGACTTTAAGAGCTCTGATCGTGTCCCCACATATCTTTGACCACAACCACATGTTATGAGGTATACCTCGAATTGACTTTTACAGTTTATAAAGCTGTTAATGTAGAATTTTTTTATGTGATTGCCCACTTGGTTATCATGCGGATGTGGTAAACTGTCCTGAAAGAAATGAGAAGGTTTCATGTGTTTGCAAACACTACAAGAACCGCATTTGAAAGAACCCCTGGTGATAAAAGAGGAATTGCTAGTTCTAGGGATAGTTCTGTCACTTGGGGAGATATATGAACCAACAGTTCTCGCCCTACGATACACAAACTTGGGACTTGAACCAATGTATTTATTCAATACTGGGTCCATAGATAAGACATTCCAATGCTTGGATATAATTGTTTTTATCTTCCCACTCTGTTTATTAAACTGTGAGATAAAAAGTGGACATTAATTGTCCAATTTGTTATGTCCTTGGTTCTTATATTTATTCTTATAAGTTTGTACATGTGTATCAAGGGGGGAGTGTCCAATATCATTTATGATATATGATAAATATGATTTAATATTATTATATATTGTGTCATATTGGTCATCTCCATTTACTAGTTATCAATGTTTTCTTGTTTTTAAATTTAAACTACTTTTAATATTTCTTTGGATTCTTATATGCCTTATAGTGTTTTCTTTTTCTTTGTCCTTTATTTATCCTATTAGTTATCATTTTTACTTGAGCTGGTCTTCGGACCCCTTTTTGTCCTATTGAGGCTACTGTATTCATCTTGCCCTCACTTGTTTTAGCCTCTCTTCTTATCCTGCATAGACACTTCCGCCCTTCGACCGCGCGGTGGCGTTCGCATGCGCAAGTCTTTGCGCATTGCGTCATGACGTCACCACGTTGCCGTTTTGGCGCGAATTGGGTGCAGGTAAGAGGGTATTAGGTGGTATCACATTGTATTTTATCCTTGATAAAGAACGCTGTGACGTTCGAAACGCGTTGGATGGGTCTCATGACACAATAAAGTACCCTTTTTACATATTTTGACTCTGGGTCCTTTCCTGCTCCATTCGGTTCGTGCGCTCCTCCCAATTTTTTACTCCTAACTATTTAACTAACCAAACGCAAGACCATATACTATTCAACTCGGCAGACATTAAACATACCAAGTTTCTTAAATGACATAAAACATTTCTATACCCTGAAGGTGCCGTTTTTCTTTTGAACCAGGAACATTATTGAATACTTTCCACGTCCTCTCTGCTTCCACATGCCGATCTTATAGCCCCGTTGTTTAACAGATCTCTTACACTTTGAGGCTTCGAGCTGCCTCTTATGGTTTTTAGAATCTTTGAAGTACAGAAATGGCATTTCTCTGGGCTTTCCCCGAATTCAAGGAAATAACCTCTTATCGATTAAAACTGAGCACTCACTGAGCACGTGTTTCTTGAAAATATTGGAGTCTTCCTCCCAAGATTCCCGGATTGGCTGCCCTTGTGTTACTTATATAATGTTATAAGTAATTATATAATATTTTAATTACTTATATAGGAGGAGTGGCTTAGTGAGTAAAGACACTGACTAGCACTGAGCTTGGAGCAGGGGAACCTGGTTCAATTCCCGGTGTCGGCTCCTTGTGACCTTGGGCAAGTCACTTTATCTCCCTGTGCCTCAGGCACCAAAAACATAGATTGTAAGCTCCGCGGGGCAGGGACATGTGCCTGCAAAATGTCTCTAAAGCGCTACGTAAAACTAGCAGCTCTATACATGCTGCTATTATTATTATTAATATTATAGAGAGAGAGAAAATAAGGTGCACAGATAGTCAGCAAACCAATGTTACAATGTGTCTGTAAATGCTGTCACAGCGTTTTATGTTATACACAATAACCGATCGAGGAATGCAAAAGGCGCAAAAACAGACAAATAGGTGGTAAGGTATGTCACAACAATGTCTTAAGACAGAGGTCCCCAACTCCAGTCCTCAAGGACCGCTAACAGGACATACTTGAAAACGAGAGGTAACTCTCAATGTATTACTTCCTGGTAAAATATTTTATAAATAAATAAATAACAGTGCAGGATTTAAGGATAGCCTCTCATTAGCACAGGTGGCCCAATCATTTTGAATGAGCCACCTGTGCTCTAGCAGGGGTATCCTTCAAACCTGCACTGTTAGTGCTTCTTGAGGACTGGAGTTGGGGAGCGGTCCTTGAGGACTTGAGTTGGGGACCTCTGTCTTAAGGGACATAAATAACGAGAGTCCGTCAAGGAAATTTATCCAGTGATGTGCGGAACTTATAAATAAAAGAAGGTGCCAATACGGTGAAGTATGTTTGTATTGTTGAATACAGCTCAAGAACGGTAGCTACTTACAATGTAGCGGCAAATTCAGGCATTTGGGATAAAATCCTATCTCTGCTGAAGCGGTACGTCACATGCAGCTCGGTCTCCACGAGGAACGCCACCGGAACTCCAATACAGCCCAGGGCAACAGCTTCCACGGGTCTCCTCCAAGTCTCGCCATGATGGCGTGAGGAGCAGCCGGGTTAACTCCTTCGGCTGAAGGGGTGGCTGTAATCGATCTGACAGTCCCTGCTAGGTTTGCAGAAAGCACAGCTGAGATTGGATAATCCTTATGCTCTAATAATATTACCTAAGGAGCCTTAACCTTATGCGTTTCAGTAAATATTATTAGAGCATCCAGGTTATTCCAAAGGAGCCTTAACCTTACGCGTTTCAGTAAATATTATTAGAGCATAAGGGTTATTCCAAAGGAGCCTTAACCTTACGCGTTTCAGTAAATATTATTAGAGCATAAGGGTTATTCCAAAGGAGCCTTAACCTAACGCGTTTCAGTAAATATTATTAGAGCATCCAGGTTATTCCAAAGGAGCCTTAACCTAACGCGTTTCAGTAAATATTATTAGAGCAACCTGGTTATTCCAAAGGAGCCTTAACCTAACGCGTTTCAGTAAATATTATTAGAGCAACCTGGTTATTCACAAGGAGGCCTAACCGAACGCGTTTTCATCATTTAAGAAAAGACTTCTTCAGGGGTGTGTAACATGATCCAAGGTTTCCTTAAGACTGTAGGTGGTCGCAAGCTGTGATGGTTGATTGCCTTACGGGATTCACCAATCAAAAGAGAAATACATGAACTATATTTGTAGAATCACAATGATAAATGATTAATCTTGTGATCAGTTCCTCCTTGTGAGTAGAGATAAAACCCTTGACTTGCTTGGACTCGTGAGTCTAATTTACACATCTTGCACTTTAGGCATTTGAAAAACCCTTAGTGTCCATAAATGAAACAATGGAGGTCCTCTTTATGGGAAGGTTTGAAACAACTGGGGCTATTTTGGTCTAAAGCATGGAACTAGCAAATCAATCAAACCACTCACAGACATTGTTCCAACCTTGGGGGTATCATCAGTGTGAGGTTGGTTTATACTTGCTTTGCAATATTTCTAGGCTAGGTAGGTTCACCAACCTCACACTGATAGACCATGTTCCTAAAGGTTGAAACATGTCTGTGAGTTGGTTTGTACTTGCTTTGCTACCCATGCTGTGCTAAAAGCTGTGTAACGGCAATGCCATTTGCTTAAATGGGCTCCATGTGAATGGATTTGCAGCGCAAAAGGTGACACATTGTGTGCTCATTTGATGCCATTTCCCAAATCCCTTTCTGCAGTGGGAGCTCTTTTATGCTAGGTGATAATGGTTTGAAAGGCAGGGTTTCAGACCTGTCTAGGCCTGGACATAATGCCCAAAACAGTGCGGAGGCCGCTGAGGCTCAGGAATCGGTTCTTTCCCTGGCCTACACAGCGCGCCGCTCCATGGGCGGTTGGGGCGGGCCATGAAGTTCACGGAGCTTGTTCGCCCTCTTGGGCGAACCGCTCACGTGACTGGCCCTGCGCTCCAGCAAGCAGGAAAACTGAGACTCGGTGAGAACACCTTCCCGCAAGGCTTCGCGACCCTCTAAGCCGCTCTCATTGCAGCTGCAGGGGGTCAGTTGCCCGAGCAGCAGCACCCATTCCGAGGCCTAAGACATGTGAATGTGCTTACAAGTGAATATTCTTTATTGGCTTATGCTAACTGTTGGAGTTTTTTTGTTTTTTTTTTGCCCACCATAACTTAAAATGTAATGATATATATAGATATATATAATATATGATTTTTTTTTTAAAGTGGGCAATGTAGCACTGATATATTTTTTACCACACAACACACACAACAACACACACACACCACACACACACCAACACACACACACACACCACACACACACCACACACCCTTTCACTATATATAGTAGTGGGCAAGGGGGGTGTGGTATGTATGTGTTGTGGTATTGTATATCGACACACAGACACACTTTCCCCTCTCCCCTTTGCAACTGTGAATGCGGTGTGTGTGTGTGTGTGACATTGATCCCCCTCTCCCCTTTGCTCTGTGATGCGGTGGTGTTGTGTGACATGTGATCCCCTCTCCCCTTTGCTCTGTGATGCGTGTGTGTGTGGCAGTATCGGGGCCCTCTCCCCTTTGCTCTGTGATGCGGTGTGGTGTTTACATGGGATTCCCGCGCCCTTTTCTCTGTGATGCGGTGTTGATGTGTCATGGGATTCCCTCTGCCCCTTTTGCTTCTGTGATGGCGGTGTGTGTGACATGGGATCCCCATCTCCGCTTTGCTCTGATGCGGTGTGTGTGGTGTGACTGGGATTCCCTCTCCCCTTTACTCTGTGATGCCGGTGTGGTGTACATGGGATCCCTCGCGTCTCCGCTCTTTGCCTCTGTGATGCGGTGGTGTGTGACATGGATCCCTCTCCACGTTTGGCGCCGTGATGCGGTGTGTGGACATGGGGATCCCCTCTCCCCTTTGCTCTTTGTGCGTGTGTGTGACATGGGCTCCCTCTCCGCTTTGCTCTGTGATGCGGTGTGTGTGACATGGGATCCCCTCTCCGCTTTGCTCTGTGATGCGGTGTGTGTGACATGGGATCCCCTCTCCGCTTTGCTCTGTGATGCGGTGTGTGTGACATGGGATTCCCTCTCCGCTTTGCTCTGTGATGCGGTGTGTGTGACATGGGATTCTCTCTCCGCTTTGCTCTGTAATGCGGTGTGTGACTGGGATTGCCCCTCTCCCGCTTTGACTCTGTGATGCGGTGTGTGTGACATGGGATCCCCTCTCCGCTTTGCTCTGTGATGCGGTGTGTGTGACATGGGATTCCCTCTCCCCTTTGCTCTGTGATGCTGTTGTGTGGGGTGTGTTGAATGGATCCCCTCTCCCCTTTGCTCTGGGTGTCGGTTGTGTGTGACATAGGATCCCTCTCCTCCCCTTTGCTCTGTGATGCGGTGTGTGTGTGTGTAAGCGGACATGGATTCCCCTCTCCCCTTTGCTCTGTGATGCGGTGTTGTGTGACTGGGATTTCCTCTATCTCCCCCTTTTGCTCTTTTCCCTCTGTGATGCGGTGTGTGTGTGTGGACATGGGAAAAAAAATTTGTCG
>WSYH01006305.1:0-18051 GCA_036426205.1 Ascaphus truei
GTATTGTCATAGACAACTTAGGATCTGGCTGTGGTTTTTTTTTTTTAGGGAAGCTGTGTCTTTAACTGAAACGGGAGGCGGCCATCTTGGATCCAGATGGAACGCAGGCTGAAACACATGAAGATAGCTCCTACTCAGAAAGCTCTTATTCAGACCACAGCTCTGATCAGACCCTCTCTTCACAGTGGGGGCGCAGGCAGGCTCAGGAGGGATCAGGTAGGGCGCAAGAAGGCGGGCTCAGACGGACCTGATGGCTAGGCTGAAGGAAAGCCCAGTATCCTGCTCCCTCTGTCCCAGGACCGTGGCTGCCATTTTGGGTACTGGGGTCTTTTGGGGCTAAGGGGGGGAGACCGCTCCCCGAGTGCACAGTCTCACCTTTGTGGTGTTAGGTGAAAGTTCGCTGGCTTTCTGGAGTGGTTTTTTATTTATTAATTTTTGTCGGTGATCTTGTCAGACGGGGCTATCTGGGAGCGCATACCAGCCCGGCGGCCATTTTTGCCCGCACACAGGGCCAAGTTAGCAGAGGCCTCTAACTTCTCGTGCTCACGCCCGCTCCTTCATCGACAACCTCCTTCTGCACCATGGGAGGGTCCCTGAGCGCTCACTTGCCGCTCCGTTTGTTTTCACTGATTTTTTAATTATTTTCTATCTGGTAACGGCCTATTAGGCTCCCTGTGGCAGAGCGCTATTCTAGCCTGCGACCGTTTGGTTTGGCTCCTTGGCCACGCCCCATCTATAAGTCACCATTTTTTAATCGGGTCTGGGTTATCCCCTGGCAATTGAACTAAAACTATCTTGGTCTGATATTATGCCTGGACTCCTAGAAACGAGTCTTTAAATCCAAATTTCTGTAGTACTTTATCTAAGAATACCCAATCTATTCTATCAAACGCCTTTTCTGCGTCAAGACTTGAAGGATGACTTTGGTTCCTGTGAGGTGTATATGATCCACTATATTTATTTTTTTCCGGGTGTTATCTGAAGCTTGTCTACTGAACACAAATCCAACCTGGTCGATCGGAATCAGTCTAGGTAGAATAAGGTTTTACCTGTTTGCCAGAATTTTGCTATATAATTTGAGAACATTGTTTAGTAAGGAAATGGGGCGACAGCTTCCACACTGCATAGGGTCTCGGCCCTCTTTATATATACTATCCAAATTTGCGATCGACATAGATCTATTTTTGATCTTTATGACTGATTGGCAGGCAAAGCCAGCCAATCAGGTATTACAACATCTGGTTGTGCGGTCGACATAGAAGGTGGAATTGGGTTCCTTTCCATAAATGAGTTATGATGAAAGGAGATAGGAGTGAGCACTGCAAAAAATCCTGACTGGAGGCGGGTTAAAAAGCAATGAAATTTATTGAGGCATGTAGCCTAAGAAAAATACACTCACAGCATGCTCCACTGATGTGTTCCGTGCCGTAGGCACTTTGTCAAAGAGTGTTGAAACATATACCTGCCCCCTTTAAATATAGGGCAATTCATAATTTGTTAATTCAGTGCATCTGTGTCCCGTCAAGACCCGCCCCCCGCTGACATCACTAAGCACGTCACTGAGGTGGGCAGTACAATTGACAGGGAATACCTTAGTTCTCCGCCCTCCTCTCTCAGTGCTGGCTCTTGGCCGAGAGAGTGGATCAAAGGCATGTAATGTCTGCCCCGCCCACTCCTGACATCACTGTCAGTGTGTAGAGGGAGTAGGTGAAAGTTCGCTGGCTTTCTGGAGTGGTTTTTTATTTATTAATATTTGTCGGTGATCTTGTCAGACGGGGCTATCTGGGAGCGCATACCAGCCCGGCGGCCATTTTAGCCCCCACACAGGACCAAGTTAGCAGAGGCCTCTCACTCCTCGTGCTCACGGTCGCTCCTTCATCGACAACCTCCTTCTGCACCCTGGGAGGGTCCCTGAGCGCTCACTTGCCGTTCCGTTTGTTTTTACTGATTTTTTAATTATTTTCTATCTGGTAACGGCCTATTAGGCTCCCTGTGGCAGAGGAGCTATTCTAGCCTGCGACCGTTTGGTTTGGCTCCTTGGCCACGCCCCATCTATAAGTCACCATTTTTAATTTTAATCGGGTCTGGGTTATCCCCTGGCAATTGAACTAAAACTATCTTGGTCTGATATTATGCCTGGACTCCTAGAAACGAGTCTTTAAATCCAAATTTCTGTAGTACTTTATCTAAGAATACCCAATCTATTCTATCAAACGCCTTTTCTGCGTCAAGACTTGAAGGATGACTTTGGTTCCTGTGAGGTGTATATGATCTACTATATTTATTATTTTCCGGGTGTTATCTGAAGCTTGTCTACTGAACACAAATCCAACCTGGTCGATCGGAATCAGTCTAGGTAGAAAGCCAACCAATCAGGTATTACAACATCTGGTTGTGCGGTCGACATAGAAGGTGGAATTGGGTTCCTTTACATAAATGAGTTATGATGAAAGGAGTGAGCACTGCAAAAAATCCGGACTGGAGGCGGGTTAAAAAGCAATTAAATTTATTGAGGCATGTAGCCTAAGAAAAATACACTCACAGCACGCTCCTCTGATGCGTTTCGTACCGTAGGTACTTTGTCAAAGAGTGTTGAAACATATACCTGCCCCCTTTAAATATAGGGCAATTCATAATTTGTTAATTCAGTGCATCTGTGTCCCGTCAAGACCCGCCCCCCACTGACATCACTAAGCACGTCACTGAGGTGGGCAGTACAATTGACAGGGAATACCTTAGTTCTCCGCCCTCCTCTCTCAGTGCTGGCTCTTGGCCGAGAGAGTGGATCAAAGGCATGTAGTGTCTGCCCCGCCCACTCCTGACATCACTGTCAGTGTGTAGAGGGAGCTGGACTGCAGCCAATGCCTGCCCACCTAACCAACCAATCCACAGCACTGAAGAAAGTAAACAAAGGCAAATGGACCTAACAAATGAATAAACATATAACTGCAACAGGGGATGTTTTAAATATATATAAATAGTAAAGATGTTGTAAATTTGACACTTGCATAAGTAACTAATGTTAATGATGAAAACTTGGGTTTAAATACATATCACTATATGTTTAGAACTTAGAACAAGAATGTGACAAAAATGTGTTGAAACCCACCAAAATATATATATATACAAACCACACATAGAAAATATTGAACAATGGTGAAGTGATACATGACAATGGGAAATAATAGAAATTATAGACTAAAGCAGTAAAATTTCGGGCATTACTGAAATCCCTACTCTCTGATTGGTCAGAATTCCGGGCATTATTCATTTGGTAATGCTGGAATTTTTGACAACTTCCAACTCACCTCAAAGCAGAGAAGTAGGGGCTCGCGCTGAGAAAAAACCTGGCAAGTTTAAAATTTAACTGCAGCACCTCTGCTCTCCTCACTGATCACATTGAACACGCAGCACAAGCAGCCTCTCTCCCCCTCAGACAGCTGCTAGTGCTGTCAGAAGCTGCTGTGTCCCAACTGGTAACTTTGTTGCTTGCAACAAAGTAATATTTCTCACCACATCTATTGCCTGTGCTACTGTAAGGTAATTTGTATTTCTTTTTATTTAGTTATAGTTAATATCACAGTCCCCCCACTTCTCTCCCACACCCCCCTCCACCCACCTCTCCCCCTCCATTCTCCCCTCACCCCTTTTCTCCCCTCTCTCTCTCCCCCCTCACCTCTCTCCCTTTCACCTCCCTCTTACCCTCACCACCACTTCTCTCTTCCCCCCTCCTTCACTTTTCTCTCCCCCCTTCACCTCTCTCTTCCCCCTACACCTCTCTTCTCCCCCCCTACACCTCTCTTCCCCCCTAAACCTCTCTCTCCCACCCCTCAGCCCTCGCATCTTCTACTTTACTACTTTTTCCTTCACAGGTATATACTGTACACTGATAAAAACCAATGACTACAAAAATGTATCTTTTTTTTTATGAAAAATTAAAAATGAAAACAAAAGCCTACATTTAGCCTCGGGCCTTCAACTCTTCCAGCCAGGGAATTATTGGCCAGTAATGCCCTGTTCTTCGGGGATTATTACTTAAATAATAAAAAAAAATAGAAAATGAAAGAATTTTATTATAATACATATAACATATTACATTATTGCTGTAAGGGTTATGGAAAGGGGGGTGCTGACGCTGTAAGGGGTATGGAAAATATGTTACCACGGGGGTGCGGACACTGTAGGGGGTATGGATAATATGTTACAAAATATGTTAAAACGGGGGTGCGGACGCTGTAAGGGGTATGAAAAATGTTACCACGGGTAGGGTGCTGGGGTAGGATGCTGGATCAGCCTGAATGCTGCTTGGTCCTTCTTGGGAACCACTCCCAGTAGTGAGATCCTCAGTTTGGGTAGAGGAGGCTTGGCGAATGGACCCGCCATTCTTCCTTTCTCACCTCCCGCGCAACGTCGCTGTATACCCTAGCCGATTTTCAAATTAAGCCCAAACCCTGATCCTTCTCTGTGCTCAAGGGTCCTGACCCCCTCGGTACGTAAACCTGGCTGGGAGCAGCCGGGCCGCTTCCCTATTGGGGTAGTTTTTCATCCATGATGCCAACCAATTGCATCTCAGCCACCCACCCCACTGTGCATCTGCTTTGCCCCAAAGGCGCACAGCCTGGTGGGGCTCCCCAAGAGAGGCACCCCTCTGCAAAGGACCAACATGCTAAGGGTTAACATGTGCTTGTTCTCTGTGGAACATCAACCCCACCCACTGGAATGTTAACGAGCCATGAGGACAAAAAGAGCTTTTGTTCACAGCTGCATTGCATCTCAGCCAGCCACCCCACTGTGCATCTGCTTTGCCCCAAAGGCGCGCAACCAAAGGGTGTGAACCGTTTGCTGCCGTTCGTTGATGTTATAATGAGGTCGTGAATCTCACTATATCAGGGTCTCTCTCTTCAGTTCAGTGTACTTGCTCCGAATTAGTCATGCATGCGCTAGCTCACTAAGAAAGACTCTGACACAAAGTTCAGCTTCAATCTCAGTACATGCGTTATCCCAGGGGTAACACAAGGAACTGCTGCTTTATTATCAGCTCAAAAGTTTATGTAGCTAAGCATGGGGCGAGCCAAGGGTTGGGCTAAGCTGCTTATATCTTGATCGGGACACTCTTTCATCTCTCATTGGTGTTTCATTTTCATGCATGGTGTGCTGTGACAGCTCGTGAGTCAGCTCGTGCTTGTAAGCCAGTTGTTTGTACATCTTTTATTCAGACCCGAGATTGTCTCCATTACAGGATAATCTCAGGGTGTGTTCCCCTGGATACAGTGCACCATCTTTACTGTAACAATATCGTTTTTGCATGTGCTGAGTTGGTATAACTTTAGGAATAAGAAAACATATATTCACATAATATTTTCTACCCTCACAATCCCCCCTTGAATTTATGTTTATTCGTTCACTCCCTAGGGGATACAAGCTGTCCTACGATGTGGGGAATGGGTAAAGGATTTCTTCACTTGACTACTGGCACAATACATCCCTAACAGATGTTCATACCTTCCATCAAGACTGTCAACATCGTAGGAGTCTCTCTCCCCAGATACCTTGAACCTCACAATAGAGAATTACGCATAATATATTTCGGGGGGCTTTGGATAGGCATATCCGACTTAGCTTTAGTTTGCAAAAATGATTCCAGTTCACTTCCTGTATTCATCATTGTTTCTGCTCCGACCACTTTATACATTAGTTTCCGATAAAGAGGGATGACACAGCAAAGCACAAGGATAGCAAAGACAAATAAACATAACAAAATCAATCCAATAGTCGTGAGAATTGACTTCCAGCCTCCAGTCCAATCTGCCAGCCAGTTGGCCCAGCTGGTATCCACCCCTGAATTTCTCTTAACCTCTGCCGCTAGATCCCTGATCTGGTTGAGTGCTTTGACCGTCTTTCCATCTATCACAGAGTTTTCTGGGATAAACGTGCAACATTCTTCTCCAAACATTGAACATACCCCCCCTTTCTCTGCTAAAAGCATATCCAAGGCCATTCGATTCTGAAGAGTCATTCGGGTATTTGGTCCTAGTTCCTCAATTATACCTTGGAAAGCGTCCCTACTATAATTGATAAATCTCTGTTGGTTGTAATACAGATAATTGATCCAATCAACATTTTTATTAATTTGTACTTGGGGAACCATTGATGCGAATCCAGCAAGAATTTGGTCTTGGGCCTTAAATTCATCAGGGACCCCCCTTGGGACCCCTATGGCATCTCTATATACCAGATTATCACTTTGCAGGGCTGTTGCTATACTTCTTTTTGATCTCGACAGAGAGAGAGACTTCCTGAATAGACACTGCTCTTCTGGTTCCCATGGGAGTATTCTGAAAGGCATAACTACCTTAACTAATGCACACTGTCCTTGCCACATTTGGGGTAGAATATTTCGGAGTTTACCATTTCCGCATAACCAATATATATCAAGCATATGGCCAGTGTGATCCTGGAGGTCGGCAGAAGGTGTAGACGAGTTAGAAACACAAAACCCTGGGTTAAATCTTCCTAAGTTTGTTCCCGTATCGTTATTTGCTATAAAGCATGTATAATTTCCGTTATGTACTATAACTTCCCTAGGGGGTTTAACGCTGGTTTTCAGGGATACCAGTGGTCTTAACTCTGGACAGTCAGTAGAGTTCTTACCTCTTAATAGAGTAATCAGGCATTCTGTTTCATTGTCGGAGAGTAACAAGGGAACCGTAGTTAAATGAGCATTAGCGGCTGCACAGGCTATACAGCTGACATTCTGACCAGAACTTTTAACAGTGTATTTTACCCATTCTATCCACATATTTTTCCTAATATCTGTTTGTGTCTCTATTTGGAATACATCTTCCCATGTTAACCCTGGAATTGGTAAAACCTCTTGAATTCGGGCATCTAGTTTTTCTTTATTACTAGGTCGGGAGGTTGGTGACACGGGTCTACTGTTAATATTTTTCAACTCCAGTTGTCCCATCTTTCTGGTGAGAGCACCCCCGTACATACCAAGCACATATTTTCCCATATCTCCTTCTGAAGGATTTTCCAATTGTAAATAAAAGGGCAGACAATCTTGTCGTGCATTATTTTTGCATCTGGTAGGATCCCAAGATCCCTTAGTGAGAGTTAAACGGGTAAGGAGAGATTTCCCGTTCTTGTCTTTTCTATCCAGTCCCCCCTTTGGCCTGTACGCCCAATCGTTTCCTGTGTTCCATCCTACATTTGACCAGGAGGAGCACCATTCATTTCCTGTACTGGTGACACACAGATATATCTGGGCCTGCTTATTTTCAGGGGATCTCGAATTATATGATGGATCGTAATGGTAATTAATATCGTTAAGGGACCAGACAGAGTAATTGGGCAGAATACTACCGCAATCTGCAATATTACAGAAATCAGTTGTAAAGGTTTGTAGGGGCAGGGAGGTGTTTACCCAGAAAGTGATTGGGGCAGCTTCAACAGTGATCATTAGTGTAATGATAAAAAGGATATACATTATGGAGCTTCAACGGAAGACTTCTTGCAGTGAGAGGCGTGTATCCACGGTCCCTTCCCTTCAAGCTTCACTGCTGTAGGTGTGATCAGCAGAACTCGATATGGACCTTCAAATCTGGGCTCCAAACAATCGGGTCTCACGTGTTTCTTTAGGTACACGCTATCCCCAGGTAGAAAGGGGTGTACCGTGTCTCCTGTGGACTCTGGAAGAGAAGCAGACACTACAGAACGAGAGTTAGACAATTCTTGAGCAAGTGAAATTACAAATTGTACTACTTTATCTTGACCTTTTTGTAATTCCTGACTGTCTATCTCTGGTATTCTGGGAGGGGACCCGAATAGGACTTCATATGGGGTAAGCCCATGCTTGGCCTGGGGCGTGTGTCTGACATGATATAACGCTATAGGCAATAGATCTGGCCAGGGGAGGGGGTGATCTTGACTCATCTTAAGTAGTTTGGTTTTCAGTGTGCCGTTCATCCTTTCCACCTTTCCCGAACTTTGTGGATGATAGGGAGTATGGAGTCCTTGATGAGATCCCAACATAAACCATAGTTCCCCAAAAATAGAGGCTGTGAACGCCGGTCCTTGGTCACTTTCGATCACTTCAGGTATACCAAACCTGCATGCTATTTCGATAAGCATTTTCTTCGCTGTCACCCTTGCCGTCATATTCTTGACTGGGTAAGCTTCGGGCCATCCTGAAAACATATCCACTACTACCAATACATACTCGTATCCCCCGGCCGGGGGCATGTGAATATGGTCCACTTGGATTCTCTGCCATGGGTAGTCGGGTTTGGCCAAATGCTGGGTGGGTACGGTCTGTGTGCTGCTGGGATTACAGGTTTGACAAACCTGACAGGCTCGGTTGTATGCGGCCAATGTGGTACTGATCCCAGGAGCATAGTAAAACTTCCTTACATATGCGAGGGCTTGATTCTTTCCTCGGTGTGTGGCTCCATGTGCCCATGTTGCTACGGCTGGATACATTCTTCTTGGAAGACAGTATACATTATCCTTTTTCCACAGACCAGTTTTCTTTTCCACGGTCGCCCCATCTTTCCTCCACTGCTTCTTTTCTTCTGATAATACTTTTGCCTGTTCCTGTTGTAGTTTAACAACTGGAGGTCGCGCTGTATTAATTTCGGGAAACTCTTCAGCCTTGATTTGTGCCTCTGTTTCCTCCCGTTGTTTCTTTTCTTGTGCCCGCGTGCTTACCATTGCTACTTCCATGTCTTCCATGGCTAGCCATCTCTCTGACACAGATCCCAAGGCAGCTTGTTTGGCGGCTTGGTCAGCTAATTGATTTCCTCTTGTTTCCGTGCTGTCCACTTTTCCATGTGCCTTGACCTTGAGAACCGCTACCTGGATAGGTAGCCCCATAGCATGCATAAGTCCTTGGATAAGGGTGGCATGCTTCACCGGTGTTCCTGAGGAGGTTATGAATCCTCTATTTCTCCAGATGGTACCAAAATCATGGGCAATGCCAAAAGCATATCGTGAGTCTGTCCTTATATTCACCCTTTTTCCTTCTGCCATCTCTAATGCTGTTTGTAACGCAATCAATTCCGCCTCCTGGGCTGACCTGCTTGGTGGCAATGCTTCAGCGTAGAGAATCTCTTTCTCCGTGGTGACGGCGAAACCGGTATGAAATCTGCCGCTATCATCGGCATACCTTGAGCCATCCGTCCAGAGTTCTAGGTCAGCACCTGAGATGGCAGTAGTAGACATATTCTGTGGTTCCGATGTGTCTTGCTGTAAGGTGCGTAAACAGTCATGGGGGGACATCGTTGAGGGGGGGGGGTTCGGTTCTTCCAGTGGTTCCTCTCCCCCCTTTGGGATATGTGGCAGAAGAGTTGCCGGGTTGATAGTGGTACATCGTTGAAAAGAAACGTAAGACGGAAGAAGCAATGAGCACTGAAGTCTCAAATGGCGTTGATGCGAGAGATGTCGAGGTAATGTCAGCGAGAGAACAGCAGCCAAGTCATGTGGAGCTTGTATAACAACATCATGTCCGAGAGTGATGTCCGCCACTTTATCCAGCAGTACTTGGGCGGAATGGGCGGCTTTGAGACAACTCGGAGAAGTACGTGCGACCGGATCCAGCCTGCAGGAGTAGTAACCAACAGGGCGCTGTTTTTCCCGATGGGATTGTGTAAGAACTCCAGAAGCATGGCCTTCCTGCTCGGACACATATAGGTTGAATGGCTTGGTATAATCTGGAAGGCCCAGTGCTGGTGCACTTGAAATGGCTTCCTTCAGAAGATTGAAACAGCGTTGATATAATTGATAGGCATCTGGGTCGGCCACATCGTCTTCCTTGGGGCCAGTTTTCAGCGCATCATATAGCGGTTGCATAAGCCTGGAAGCGTCAGGTATCCACTGTCTACAGTAGGTGATAAGTCCAAGGAATGATTGCAGTTGGCTGATTGTGGATGGATAAGAGACAGATACAATAGCTTGTTTCCTTTCATCTGTCAGATGTCTGATTCCTTGTGATATACAATGTCCCAGAAAAACGACCTTAGGGAGGCACCATTGGAGTTTTAACTTAGAGACTTTACATTGGATGGAGGACAGATGTTGCAACAGGGAGACGGAGAGTGATTCCATCTGTTGGCTGTCGACTGGACCACATAGCAGAAGGTCATCAACATACTGGAGTAGCGTAGCTTCAGGGTGAGCTAACACCCAAGGTGAAAGAGAGAGTTTCAAAGCTTGGGAAAACTGGTTAGGGCTATTCTGGGCCCCTTGGGGTATTCTTGTCCATGTCAGTTGAGCTCCTTGGAAAGTAAAAGAAAATAAAAATTGGGAGTCCACATGAAGGGGAACACTGAAAAAAGCATTGGCCAGGTCTATAACTGTGAAGAGACTGGCCTCAGGAGGGACTCCGCTGAGGAGAGTATTCGGATTGGGGACAACAGGGGTTTCCAATATGGTTGCTGCATTGACAGCACGCAGATCTTGTACCAATCGATATTTATCAGGTTGGCCTTTGACACTTTTCTTCTTGACAGGAAACAGAGGAGTATTGCAAGGTGAAGTGCAATACCTGAGCACCCCTTTCTCCAAATATGCATGAATTTGTATCTTCAGACTGGCTTCCTGTGCAGCTTTGAGAGGGTATTGCGGGATTCTTGGGTAAGGGACTCCAGATTTCAACTGTACAACCACTGGGGGAACGGGAAGAAGTCCCACATCTTCTGGTCCCACAGACCATAAACTTGAAGGAACTTGATCTTCAATATGGCTCGGGAAGCCAGTGTCAGGGTTTGATTGTTCTTGTAGGAACATCAATGGTAGAGCTTTGAGAACACAGATATCCGCCGGTGTGTCCTCACCATCGGGACGGTGTAGAGTTAGTTGCATACCGTACTCATCGTAGGAGATATTGGCCCTTAATCTTTGTAAAATATCGGACCCTAATAGATTTAGGGGGCAGGTGTTCGATACCAGAAATCTAGCAGCGACTTCTGAGAATGGTCCGAGAGGTACAGGAACAGTAAGGCGGCTGTTTTGCGGTTTTCCCTCTACCCCCATCGATGTCATCCAATCATCAGAAAGTTCTATAGTGGGGGGGAGCGATTTTTTGGATAGAACAGACGTGGACGCCCCTGAGTCCACCAGGAAATCCATAGGGACCTCTGCTACTGTGAGAGTGACTTTCCCACAAACAGCAGTTTGTCCCACTGCTGCCATGGCGGTCCCAGGTTGTCCCCCCTTTCAGGACCGGGGTGGAGGTCCCTCAGGTAGTTGGTCTGGTCTGGGCTTCCTACATTCTCTCCTAACATGTCCAACTATTCCACAGTTCCAGCAGGTTGGTCCACCTTGGCTGCGGCCTCCTCCGTTTTGTCTCCTGTCTTGCCGAGGTCCATTATTTGGGTAGTATCCTTGTTGGGGTGTGGGTTGTGCATAGAAGGGGGGATAAGGTGCGTAGGCCGGGGCAGGGGCAGGGTAGGGGTACGGCTGTGGGTAAGGAGGGAAAGGAGGGGGCGGGTATGGATTATTACTGGGGGGTGGGAAAGGGGCGGGGGCAGGCGGTGGAGGGAAAGAAGCGGGAGCGGGAGGTGAGATATTAAGGGAGGGACATAAAACTGCATCTGGGCATTCATTTCCTTGCATCATTAGAGCGAGTGCTTTCTTTTTATCTTTGTCTTTGAGTTCCTTCGCTTGTGACCGGGCAAACCCTTTAGCGACTAATATCGCGTCCTGCAATGTTCCACCAATACAATCTGGGCGTATTGACATAATCTTGTCTTTCAGCTGTTCATTGAGTCCATCTATAAAAGCCTTAGTCAGGATCATACGGTGAGCCTTGGCTTGAGTGGCAAAGCCAAGATCTTCGAACAGTATTCTAATCCTGGAGCCATACTGTTCCACTGATTCATCCGTTTGTTGTGTAATCTCTTGGAGTGAGCCCTGTAACTCTGTGAGTGCTTCCTGGGCCCAGAGTTTGAGTTGTTGACAATAAGTGAGTCCCGAGGAGTATGTATCAGTCGGTTGTGACTGACTTTGGTCAAATGCCGGGGCCATCAGTGGCAGGAAACTGTCTGTGCATTTAATCTCCGTGAGAGATTGTAGATCTTGCCAGGTGCATCCGTAGGTTTTCTGTATCTGGCACATTCGTCGGTAGAACGGCATAGGTTGTTTCTCCGGGTCAGGTAGACCAGACACCAGAGTGGAAACTTGTGTAGGGTTGAACGTAACATACTGAAGACCAAGCTTGGGTGTGTTATCTGTCGCATTATTGGTTTGGCCTTCTGCCGTGGGCTCCGCTTTTATAGCTGATATCCCTTGGGTATGATAAATCTGGGAATCGGGAAGTGGGGGCACAGCCGAGGGCACTATCTCTGAGAGTGGGCCCTTGGATTGCAAAGCTGACCTTAGGACTGGCATTCTATCGGGATCATCAGTGACTATTCTGATCTCTGAGAGTGTAGTAGGTTGGGTGGCCACAAATTCTAATATGGTAGATATGATAGTATTTACAGCAGGTTCGGGTGGGTACCTAAATAACCCCGTGGATATCAGAGGGAAAGCAACAGAGGAGATTCCGCGCTCAGCACAGGCCTGGTCCGACAAATGAATAAGAGTATTCCAGACGACGGACTTTAATTGAGATTCGCATACTTCGGCAAAATTAGGGTCATACCGGGGACCTACGGCATGTATTATAAGGGCTATAGGCAAGTTGCCGGGGCCAGTGACAGCAATTTGTCCCGGGGGTACCTGACCTGTGCTTGAAATGATTAGATTGCAATCCCGCTGCATGGAGGGGCCTGCGGCATGAGAGATACTCCGGGCCAGTCCAGCCCCGTGTTGGAGTTGGGAGTTAGCAGGGTTAACTATTACATCTACCACCGCTGTCGTTATGTCCCCAATTCCTATAGTGACAATAACTTGCTTGCCTTGTCGTGTGACAAACGGTTTGGATAGTGCCGGAAACCACTGTTCCGGTGCCCGGGGAAGTGTGTCAGAAAGCGGGAGGGACTGCGGTGGTCTGATAGGAACTACTGGCGTGGGGTTGATTATGAGCGGCGGAGCCTTAGGCGTAGAGGTGGGTGGTGGATTAAGGCCTGGATAAAAAGGGTCAAATTCCGCTAGATCTGATGCTTCGGACTCCGACCTATTATCAGGTCGTACTGCCTGTCGCCTTCGCTGACGCGCAGCGATTGCTTCTGGGGAATTTGTGAGAAATTCTTGAAGCGAGGCGAAGGGGAAAATGGGGAAAAGTACTTGTAGTGCAGACATAGCGTCATGCGTTTCACTGACCATCGGGCCTTGCGTTTCAGCAGGCTTAGGGCCTTGCGTGTCACTAGGTCCTTTTCCTGCATCCGGGCCTTGGTAAAAGGAACCGGAAGGGGTGAGGATAGGATATAGAGGGGCGGGAGGGAGCGTCTGGGCGGGAACGGAAGGGGCGGGCTTCTCGGATGAGATGGGCGGTGGGCCGGGACGGGGCACACCACAATTGTAGCAGAAACTTCGCCATTCCGGGTTTTGCACACCACAATGGTGACAGACCCACCCCTTTGGACTAGGGCGGGCGCCATCTTGGTATGGCGGCGGATATGGGGTTTCCTCAGTTTTAACAAGCTTCATATATCCATATAGGGGATCAGTATTTTCTGCTCCACCCTCCCCCCGTACTTCTTCATAACCCTCATCACACAATTTTCCCGCTACCCGGAGATGAGCCTGTGCTACCTCTAAAAGACCTTTGTCTTCCAGCATTCCCCGGGATTCGGTTATCATTTTAGACCATATGCTGGGTTGCAATCTTCCCGTAGGCGGGACTCCAGCCAGTTTATATAGTTTAGTAGCATGTTTGGTATATTTCTTTCCTTCTCGAGTGCGGACTAAATCTAGTGCTGTCTGTGCCCCTGTGGGCAACACATGTTTTTTCTTAAATAAGTGCAACATCTCTGAATTCTCTGTTCGTCCCACTAATATCCCGTGGCCGGTCCTGTGTCACCGTCTCGAGGGAACCACTGTTAGGTTACCGCCCTCAGACGCTGGGTCTCTGACCCCAGACACCCGGTACCGGAGACAGAGTATTATCTCAACGTCTCGAGGGAACCACTTTTCCAGGTTACCGCCCTCAGACCATCAGTGCCTGTCCTGTTCCCTTATCTTGGGCTGACAGCCTGCACTCTCATTCAGGGATTTTGCAATTACTGGTCCGAAAATCAGTCAGACAACCCGCAGTCTATTTCCCATTAATATCCACTCGGTCTCCTAAGTTCCCAACACTAATGCATTAATACACATACATATACTAGTCAGTCGACAAAAATCCCACTCCACTTCGGGCTCCCACTTGCGGCACTGACTAGCATATATAATATGTAAACATGCGTACAATTTAGCAACTTATAGGTGACCGCAAGCAACTGAAGAGTATGATATTTTTAACAGTTCTAAACAGAGCGCGACTCTAAAGATCACACCGTTGTATCACATCAACGTGAGTGAAGGACCTAAACAGATTATACCACCCAGGCAGCAACCCACCGACTTGTCATAGGCAAGATAACACACAATTTGTATGCAAGAGCTTACCTTGACAATGAGGGTGATCAGTCCTCGGTTCGGTGTGTCACGGTCTCGGCAGCAAAATCAGCGACAGGTCAGTCTCTCGTGGTGAGCCGGAGTCACGCTCCCCCCCCCCCCACGTTGGGCGCCAAATAATGAGGTCGTGAATCTCACTATATCAGGGTCTCTCTCTTTCAGGTACTTGCTCCGAATTCAGTCATGCATGCGCTAGCTCACTAAGAAAGACTCTGACACAAAGTTCAGCTTCAATCTCAGTACATGCGTTATCCCAGGGGTAACACAGGAACTGCTGCTTTATTATTCAGCTCACAAAGTTTATGTAGCATAGCAATGGGGCGAGCCAAGGGTTGGGCTTAAGCTGCTTATATCTTGATCCGGGACACTCTTTCATCTCTCATTGGTGTACATTCCTTCATGCATGGGTGCGTGATCAGCTCGTGAGTCAGCTCGTGCTGATAAGCCAGTTGTTTGTACATCTTTCATCAGCCGGATGTCTCCATTACAGGATAATCTCAGGGTGTGTTCCCGGATACAGGCGCCATCTTTACTGTACAATATCTGTTTGCATTGCTGAGTTGGATAACTTTCGGAATAATGGATAAACATATATTCACATAATATTTTCTACCCTCACATCTTTCATCAGCCGGATGTCTCCATTACAGGATAATCTCAGGGTGTGTTCCCGGATACAGGCACCATCTTTACTGTACAATATCTGTTTGCATTGCTGAGTTGGATAACTTTCGGAATAATGGATAAACATATATTCACATAATATTTTCTACCCTCACAGTTAAAGCTGCTCTATTTACTCCTATGCCCTTTATCTCCTGTACCCAATTTTCCAACTCTATCTGTCCTATGACATGTCTGTGAATTCACTGTATAACCTCTGTTCTTTTAATGTAACCATGTATTTTTTTATAACTATATGCCTAGGACATACTTGAAAATGAGAGGTATCTCTCAATGTATTACTTCCTGGTAAAACATTTTTTATAAATAAACCTTCCAGCGATTATTGGGGATGGCGCCTTCCTGCTCAGTGAGAAAACCTCTAACAGCGCTCAAAGGAGATAATAAAGTGATAAGTATAAAGTGACTTAAACAGTGATAAATAAACCAATATTGTGCAGATAAATCGCCAATAAGTGCAATATGTGAAATACAAATAAATGCTGCTCTAAACCCTTAGAAGGATGTTCCACAGGAATCCCTCTTGCTGGAACTTGTGGAAAGGAAAGGGGAGCGCAACTTGTTCGATGGTGAATATGTGGAATAAAAAATTATACAATAGATTATACAATAGTGCAACACAGTCTCTGTAGGAATTACTTCAAACTCAGTTGATCTCTATAAATTCAGAACTCACATTCTTTCATAAGTAAACGAGCATTTAACCCATAATATAGAGAACAAAGTCCTTGGCGCACTATCAAGTGAATAAACCTGATATAATGTTCCTGATTCTGTGTCTGAGAGGAACAGTTCATATTGAGTTCGATTTGGCACTGTTCTAAGAGACACGCTGACTGGGTATAAATACTACTACAGGCAGTCCCTACCAACTCATCCTCTTGTAATCCCTCGTTCTCTATCCAACTCCGCATGATATATGGGTCCAGCTAATGGTTTTTTTAGTAATAATTTTTCAGCAGGTTTTGCTAAATTAATACTTAAATGTATTGCATGTTTATTTTTTATTGTATTCCTCTATATTTTTACTGTCCTCAATTGTATAAGTGACTGTAGAACTATTGCTTTTTTTGGATGTTCTATGGAATACCTGTATTATGCGATAAGTGTAGTGTTTCACGGTCATAATGGTGTATCATAATAACTAGCACTGTAGTCATTTTTTTTACGTAGCCAGATGCCCCTTTAAAACAATTATCCTATCAGGGCCCTCGATCTGGCATTCTGTATGCTTAAATAGCCCCATTCTAGCACGGAAGCTCCATTACCACCCTGAGGAAGTGATGTCATGAGAGTCACAAACGCGCGTAGGGTTGAGCTTAGATTGCACGCATTGCTGCGTGCTCGAACCGCCTGAGGAGGGTGCAGTGGACGGTGACGTCACTGAGGGGACCTGGCAGCTCTGAGTTGCGGCGCAAGGAAGAGGTACACGCGGATCCAGCCTCCAAACAACACGCACAGCCCCTCAAGCCTGCGGACAGCACGTTGTAATACTGTGTAAGGTCATCAAGCCATGTGTGAGTGCACTATGTTTGATCTTTTTAATGTTTTATAAATAGTATCTGTACTACAATACACCCTTGGCAATTTATTTTCAACCTATGGCAATTGGGCATTGCGGTTGATCTGTGTGGAGCGGGCGAAATTAATCTGAAGACCAATCCCCCCTTTCAGCGATCGAGACCAACAGCTAAAGATACCTTCTCAGGTCTGCTTTCATCTGGTTAGATTTAAGTAGCTGCAGCGGTGGGATGAGATCCCCACGACCAGAGGGTACTGCGCAATGGTCTCTTGTCCTCTTTGATTTCAGATACCTCCCATCGGTGAGAATCAGGAGGACCACCTGTGAAATCTTACGATAAACCTGATATAATGTTCCTGATTCTGTGTCTGAGAGGAACAGTTCGTAGATTTTCACAGGTGGTCCTCCTGATTTTCTCACGATGGTAGGTATCTGAAATCAAAGAGGACAAGAGACCATTGCGCAGTACCCTCTGGTCGTGGGGATCTCATCCCACACCGCTGCTAGCTACTTACATCTAACCAGATGAAAGCAGACCTTGAAAGGTATCTTTAGCTGTTGGTCTCGATCGCTGAAAGGGTTGGATTAGGGTCTTCAGATATATTTCGCCCGCTCCACACAGATCAACCGCAATGCCCAATTGCATATAGGAAAATAAAATTGCCAATGGTGTAGTACAGTACTATTTATTAAAACATTAAAAGATCAAAACAGCTAGTGCACTCACATGCTTGATGACCTTACTACACGTATTACAACGTGCTGTCCGCAGGCTTGAGGGGCTGTGCCGTGGTGTGTATGGAGGCTGGATCCCGCGTTTTCATCGTTTTCCAAGCATACAGCAGTGTAAAGACATTTTTTGGCCAATATTAGCTAAGGTTGCCACATAACTTGCTGATTCTTTTACACATAACACATCGACTCAGGGGGGAAAGGGTAGTGACACATTAGGGGAGACATGTGGGAGAGAGGGGGAGGGTAACATGAGGAGGGGGGGGCAGATGTGGGGTAGGGGGGATGGGGAGGGGGGGTTGACCCGTATTCCACGACTTCTTGCAACTCCTTGGAGCTCTCGGCTCATGTTGTGCAGCCCAGTGTGGGGCTGTTCCTTCCACGTCACCTCTTTGATCTTTGTCCGGGGCTCGGACTCCCCCTGTTTCCGTCCGGAACACGTTGAAGGAGAACTCACCTTCCATTATTACAGCCAAATGGTGGCATTGCTCACCCCTGTGATGTCAGTCTGTACCAACCAGAGGAACCAGACTTTTTGGAAATTTGCGCCAGTG